>JBBPMM010000110.1:0-66093 GCA_038090335.1 Solioccasus polychromus | reverse complement strand
TTGGTCATTATGTCAAAGGTCTCAGAGTCATCATAATGTGAACTTGAATTTGGAGTGACCACCAATAGTTGTATTTGATTTGTTGCATTGATGGTACCGGTCAGAGCAATATTTTGTTTTGCACGTACGGCATGTTCATCCATGCCACGTGCAAGTATTTTAATGAAATAATGAAAGAAAGGTAGGACACTTTGGGGAGTTCTAGTGTTTGAGGCTGATTCTTCTGCTCCAATTTCATGAAGTAGGCTAGTAATGGTGCGAATATGCTTTCTCATTTCACTAGCTTGTGCCGAGGATGATGGAGACATAGTAAGAGAATGTGCATTGAATACCCCCTAAAATCTTTCGAAATACAGTCAAGTGGCTGTGTAAACTGCACCTTGTTTGTGTCGTGCAAACAACTCAGGCTGGTCTTTTTTTCTTTACAGTATGCTTGGTCTATTGCGCGCCCTTGCGCCGCGCTCATCGATATCCACGACAACGGCAACGAAGACGGCTCTGCGCGCCCTTACTCAAACCCCTCGTCGTAATTATGCAGCCCGCACGACCCGCGAATCCATCGCCTCGTATGACACCGTCATCACGGAATTCAAAACTTACAAACCCATCACCCCGGGCATCCGCCACCTACGCCGGCCGCTGAACCCACATCTCTACAAAGGCAGGCCCATCCGCCTGCTCACCACAGCCCTGCGCAAAAAGGGCGGACGAAATGCGACGGGACGCATCACGGTGCGGTTTCGCGGCGGGGGTCATCGTCGCCGCATTCGTATCGTGGATTTCGCGAGGATAGAACCGGGGCCGTATGACGTCGTTCGTATCGAGTACGACCCGGGGCGGTCGGCGCACATTGCGCTCGTCAAAGCGAGGGACGCGGCGGCGGAGGGGACGGCGCGATGGAAGTATATTCTCGCGCCCGAAGGGCTACGCGCGGGGGACGTCGTGGAGAGCTATAGGTCTGGATTGAGTGCGTCGCTCGTGCAGTCTGCGCGTGGCGCCGAAGACGACGGCACGGACGAACGTAAGACGTGGTCTGTGGACGAGATTGCACAGCGTGGCAAGGACCAGTCGACTTCGGACGCGCTGCTGGTTGGGATTCTGCGCGGGGCGATCATCAAGCTCGGGAACTGTGTTCCGCTCAAGCTCATCCCCACGGGGACGATGGTGCACAACGTCTCGCTTGACCCGCTGGGTAAGGGCGTACTCGTGCGCGCTGCGGGAACCTTTGCACAGGTCGTGCATCACGAGGAGAATGGCCGGTTCAGTCATATTCGTCTTCAGAGCGGTGAGGTGCGCAAGGTGCTGTCGAACTGCGTGGCAAGCATCGGGCGAGTCAGTAACCCGTTATGGGACGACCGAAAGCTTGGCAAGGCAGGGAGAAACAGATGGCTCGGTTGGAGACCTCGTGTGCGAGGTGTTGCCATGAACGCGTATGTTTTCTCCACTCCTTTTGGCGGCAGTTGTTGACATGTTCTCAGATGCGATCACCCTCATGGAGGAGGACGTGGCAAGTCCAAGTCGAACAAGCACCCGGTGTCGATATGGGGTTGGGGCACGAAGGGCAACCGTACGCGCAAACCTGGTGCTAAAGGGCCGTCTGGGAGTAACAAGATGGTGATCAAGGAACGGCCTCGGGGCAAGGAAAAGACTGGCAATGCTTGATACGTCGATTCAAGTACTCGTCCAGTTGTTCTATACAATTACCCGATCATACATACGAGGACACGATCACGTGAGACGCGCGTCTGCCACGCGTTCGTTTGGATGCTGTCAGCTTAAATACCATTTCTTGTCCAACTCCATTTCGTTACTTTCCTCCTCGTAGTTGTCATCGCTGTCAATGACGATGCAGTCGTCTACGCTCTCTAGAACGTCCTCGGCAGCAAGCATATCCTCTGACGATGCAGCGCGTCGGACGCGCAAGCGCTTCACCAGCGTGCAGCTCATGATGCTTGAGCAACTCTTCCACAAGTCCTCCCATCCGACACGCGAAGAGCGCGAAGCCGTCGCTCAAGCAGCAGGGATGTACGTACGTCCGCACTGACACCGGGACGCGACTGACGCGCACACCCGCAGGGAAATGAAATCCGTCACGATTTGGTTCCAAAATAAGCGCCAGACGGAACGCAAGGTCGCGCTGCACCACGCGATGCAGCCCATAGACGGGCACCGGGCCGGACCGTTCACATTTCCCCCCTCCACATCCTCCCTCGCGTTTTCGTCCCCCCCGTCTGCCTCGCACCCCATCCGGCACACACATGCCCGCACACTCTCCACGTCAACGCACGTGCATACCCCGCGGCGCAAAATCACCCCGCCCCGTCCACGGCCCTCGCTTGACCGCGTCGCGACGCGCTCCGAATCGCGTCTTCCTCCACCACGCACGCCAACGAAGCCGCACGATCCGCACGCGTCGCTGTGGGACAATATGCCCTCGTCGCCGCTCGCGCCCCCCGCAAGTCCGCCTTCGCGCGATCTCATCGAGTTCATGGGGAGCTCGCGCACACTCGAATGGGCGTGTGCGGCAGCACGGCTGGCGGGCAAGCATGGGCATGGACATGGGCACGGGCATGAGCATGGACGACGGCGGTCCGGTACGCGGTCCCACCACGAGGATGAGGCGATACACCCTGGGGACGAGACAGAGGAAGACGACATCGAGGCGGTCACGCCTGAAGGGAGTCTTGGCGCATCGGACGCTGTGCGTTGGAATGGCGGCCAGGTCGTGCGGGCCCGTCCACGTCTGACCCCGCCCACGTTTACGCCAGCCTCCGACAAGGGTTCTGGTGCGACGGGTGACAAGTGGCCTTTGTACGTCAAGGACGCACCGCAGGACGACGACATGATGCGTGCGGCGCTGGCGCTGTGTGGACTCGGTCGAAGAAGTGGATGAACCTTGTTTCTTCCGGACCATGTAGATAGTGTCATCCTCTCCCTGGTACATATAACCAGCGCCTGTATTAAAAAAATGACTGTCGAGTCGATCTTACGCAGAAAACCCGAGTTAGCTCTTTGATCACTTTTGAATATTAGGGCACTTGCATTCACTTTGTACCAGGAGATTCAGATGGCGTACGATCGGGAAAGAAGTACGAATCCTATGAGAAACCGGGGCGGCCTCCACATGGAATGAAACCCTGTCCATGAGAACGAGTAAGATAACGTTGTGGAGCCATACAAAAGACTTCTCGCCGACTCCACCAAGAATCTGAATCAAGATCCAAACCACCCACCTCGCCCAGTTCATCGTCGTCGATGAACCGCGAACGTACACCCCCCAGATCGCGTCGATAAGCCGGCGTGAATCGAGATTTGAGTGCAGGGCTCAGTCCACAAAAGTTGGCAACAGATCCTCCGAATGGATAAAGACATAGATGTGCAGGAGAGCTCGCTGGGCGCCAGGCCAGCATCGCTTCCCTGGAGCCGAACATCCCGGGCTGTCGGGCAAACGTATATGAATTCACAAGCCACTGCCACCACTGGGACACGGAGAAAGCCCAAATCTATTCGTTCACATCCACCGAATCTCGAACAACGTATACCCCGCCTCGTCTGCTCTCCCTACTCCACCCTCTTTTTCCATCTCTTCTCTATGAGCAATCGCAAGTCGCTTTGATTTACCCTCGTCACCCACGGCGACGGGAAAGGCTGTCTCGACTGTCTCCCACAGTCCTTCATGCCGCCCGATCGTTCTTTTAGGAATAATCATCCAAAACACCCCATCCCCGCCCAATATCCGTTCGACGCACCCCCTAATCCACCCCGCATGCTCAGGGTGGTACACCACATCCGCAGCCAGGATGACATCGTATCCCTCCTCGCCCCAGTCAGGCGCACACCAGTCGAGTTTCTGCACCGACACGCCCGCGGCGGCGGAATTGTGACGCACATTGTTCCCAAGATTCTCGAGCACGCCTGGGTGGTAGTCTGTCGCGTCGATCTTGGCTTGCACGGTTGTTCGGGAGAAGATCTGCGCGGCTGTAATACTGAGGAGACCTGTCCCGGCACCGAGTTCGAGAACTCGGCGTCGACGCGCGCTAGTCGTGTCCCCGCATGGGTGCAACGTCCCGAGGAACCGTTCTGGGTTTAAACATAGGCGCTGAGCAAAGACGATGGCGCTTCCCCAGCTCTGCAGTCCAACGGCGGTGTGATCAGTCCCGTCGACCGGCGCGTCGTTGAGTCGGACCGTAATCGGTGGTGTTGGCGATGGAAGGCTCGGGTGAGCGCAACGATGACACAAAGGCATGCAAAGCGGAAAGACAAACATTCGGGTCAGCGCCTCTTCCGGCACATCGCCGCCCGCAAACAGCGCTAAAAGCCTCGACGCGTCCTCTATGCGCCTCGTTCGTGCATCTTGCTCCTCGAGCGAGAAAGAGCCTGTCCCATTCATCCAACCATCTCCCCGTTTCACGAATCCAGTCAGCCATGTGATTGCATAACCGCGTTCGTACTCGTCTAAGCGTATCGAGTCCAACGCCTCGTCCGTCATGCTATACTCTATCGGATCGTCTTCTTCGGCAGAGGCGTACCCGGAATCGGGCACGCCGTCGTGGTGGATGAGGCATCTTGGTCGAAGTGCCGGTACGACGTCTGACAAAGATTGCTTCGTCGTCAATGACGCTGTATGCGGGAAATACACGTCTCTGAGAGCTTGAAGAGCTTCATCAATGCGTGCAGCGTCGCAAGCGTAGAGTGTCGCGAGCGTAGGGAGGACCACGGTGGGCGAGAGTGAGTGCGTCATTCTTTCTATAAATCGTGTTGGTATCAGTGGTATCGTCTGGCGTATGATGATCTATTCGCCGAGATGGCGTTCGTCTAGGGTTGCGTGGATAATTCTATAGTCTTGTAGCAGCAGAGCAAGTAAAAATCTATTCAGGCTGGCAAAAAAAAAAAAAACAGCGCAGGCTCGAGGAGAAAGAAATAGAGAGCCTGCGTTGTTATTGCAAGAGGACCGCCATCATTGCGGAGAGTGTGTGCAGTAAAGAGAGACGAAAAGAGTTGAGCCAGCGCTCAGAGCGTTTTTTTTTTTTCGGACGCACGTTGGCGGTCCCCGAGCCGAGGACTCAGATAAGATAAGATACGATTACAACATTCATCCCAAACTATCATGGCTACCGTGACGGTATCGTATGTCCTCGTTCCACCAGAAGGGACAAAGTCTCCGCCATCGCTCATGTCGAGTTGTACGCGTGCGTTTGCGGTCGACGCGGACAAAACAACCGGTAAAGAATACTATGAAGCACTGAAAAAGTCAATCGATGCTGCGAGGGAAAGGGTGGGGGAAGAACTGACGGCGTGGCGAGATGCTGTTGGCAATGCAGAAGTGGGCAAGGAAAAGGTCGTTAAGGCTGCACAAGCAGACGACGACGATGACGATGACGAAGCAGAACAAGTCTAGATTCGATCCAGGCAAGTTTCGGGTCGACAAGACGGTGTAATTATCGCTGACGATGGTGATACATAGCTAGGGCACACGATATGAGCATGTAAACGAAACCTTGGAAATCCTTGTCCTTTATTATGCCTTTCCCTTTCGTTTGAGCTCCTCGCGCTCCTCAGCCATGATCTCTGCATCAATCTTGGCGCCCCTTGATGGCTCATTGCCGTGGAACGTCGCAGGACCCAACGGGTCCACCTTAGGGTCCGCGCCGGGACTGAGCGTACCCTGGCTGTGAGCGCTGTCCATCGAACGCTGGTGCGCCTCTGCCATTCTCTCTCCGATCTCTCGTTCGTCCCTACAAAAAGGAGGGTCAGTTCTCGTGCACGTCGGGGGTGGAAGGACATACAGCTGATCGATATCAATGTGCCACTGATCGGGGACATGTTTCTTGGGCGGGTTGTGGTCCGTCTGTTTGGCTGTCCTGCAGTGCGCGTCGTAGGTCAGCGTCATTGGGGAAAACGGTTGGATAAAGGATTACCGCTGCTCGTGATCCTCGTATATCTGGGGGTTGCCCACCTTGGACATCATCGCGCCTGAGCGTGTTCCTGTCATGATCTGTCGATGGTGTGTGGAGAGAGAAGAGTTGAATTTTGGCGTGACATGGTTAGGAGGTCATTGGCCATGACATCATGGAGCTAGCCAGTCCTGTTCATGATTCAACGAAACAAGTTGATCTAAACCTTGACGGGTCTTGCGACGAACGAAGTGGCTCAAAAATCACTTGAATTGCAGGGTATACGAAAGCTGATAGAAGTGTAGGAACCACCGGCCTGCATCCCCGCCTATATACGACGCACAGATGCCATAGCACTAAGACGTACCATAAAAACACATCCTTTTCCGCCCTACTTTGGCACAGACCACCAACGACGTGGCATGGTCTGTAATTTGACTGAGTGCGTTGAAGAAAGAAGAGAAAAAATTGAACGTGACGTTTGTGAGATGAGTGTCACGTGCGGGATGAGATGGACCGGTCCGCGCTCCGATTATCAACATTTCTTTCGTCGACTGAATGAGTCGGTTGTCGGATACAACGTGCCACGTCCATCTGGATCAGATGCAGTATCTGCAGGTTGCAGCCAGGTGAGCAGACGTACTCCTTTGAGAATCCAGTCCTCAACGCAATACCTGCTAGAGCGTCGTCAATCTTCTTGCTCTTCTTGATACGCTTGACAACTGGATTGACGTATCACTGACCCCCAAACCCGGAACAGCTGCTTCACGCTTCGGAAACCGAACGTTCAAAGAGTACTGGGGTGACTGCCTCGTTAAGGCATGTAACATCGCATCCTATTCAATATAGCTACACACGAATCCCTCTTACCTCTCAGGAATCTGACCACTTCCTGAGCACGTTCCTAGGCCCCGCCCATGATCTCGCACTCCGATTTCTTAAGCCGTACTTTCTCGAATCATTCGGTAGTTTTCCGTCGTCTCGACTACGACAGACCACGAAACGGCCTTCGCACTCTTCTTCTGTACGCTCGTGCTTCTCCGCATCGTTGAACCACAACCACCCGACGAACGGGCCTTTGTCCTCCGCGTCTTTGTGCGCTATCTTTGCCTCTGCTGGCGGTTACAAGATAGGTACAAACTAGAGCCGGCTGGAAGTCACGGTGCATATGGCCTAGATGACTACAGCTTCCATCATACTTGTTCGCGAACGGGCAGCTACGAGGCACGCCGCTCTCATCATGTTCACGTCAGCTCCGGGTAACACCACCCGTTTGCTAGACCAGATGACGATGCCCGTGAACGCGGTCCTTGGTGTTTGGCTTGCCAAGGGTGCACATCCAACCGATAATTTTGATAATTTATATTTTTACGGCAATCGTGAGGATACACAAAGTCAAGCACTGTCCGTTCTTTGAGCACTCGTCACAGCTACACTCGATTGCGACTCACGTGCCGAGCTGGGTCAGGGTAAACAAGGGTTTGTTTGATATGTACCAGGCAAGTCAGCACCACGCGACTTCTTCAATCACATTCACACGCATGCTAGGCTGAGGGTTGGGTAAACGTGTGGTGGTTCAACATCCGCCTCTTGGAGGCCCGATAGAGTGGGACCCGTTAGATCGCCTTGTCTACAAGTTGAACCGACGCCAGGGGATCTGAACCCACCTCAACAGGACCTCAAAACAAGCACGGTTTAGACGTAAGTTCCTCTTTCTGGTGTCGTCAGTCGTTCCAATAGGAGTATGATTACGACAGTACCCGCCAACTGATCTACCCCATTCTGGTATCCAATTGCAGGCGGCTGTCTTTGCACGTCCGACGACTGTGCATACATGGATAACTCCCGGCCGATTGGGGTGCGCGCGCCCTTTTGTCCTTTTTAAGCGGATCGTCTAACTCTAATTTCGAATTTGAATATTCTCGTCGATCAGCCCAATGGTGCGAATTTGACAGGTGGTGGGACCGGCGGGAACAACTCGGATGCGGGCGCGTCGTCTGTACCTGCGTACCAGAGCTTCAACGGGGTCTGGTCGAGGAAGGACATGTGGAGCGTGTTGTCCGTCGGCATTGCTGTGTTCCTGGAATTCGTTTTGTGAAGTTGCATTTTATATTGGCTTGCTCGCTGGTGGCGGAACGATCCTTGGCTCAACGCAACGTTTTTTCTCTCTTGCGTTGCGTTTGTGCGTTCGTTTCCCTCTGATAATGTCGCGAAATCGTTTTATTCGTTTTTTGGCATATATGCTCACGTACCTACTATTAACGACGTGGTCATAATTCCTTCGCCTTCATTGAATATTATCCTTTGGAATAACGCATACACACACTTGTAATATACATACATCCCATACGGACTCGACTTCATTCAGGACACTGATACTTGTGGACATTGTCTTGCGCCAACACGATCAAATATGCAATAAAGTTACAGAGCGATGGTGTACACTGAACGGACGTAGCAAAACAATGCGGGATTGCGTATGGAGTCCAAAGGTGGGCTCGAGGACAAAGACAGTAGAAGATGGGTGGACAAACAACAACAAAAAATTAAAAAAAGGAACGAACAGTGTTCTCCAGAGAACACCTCACCCTAGACCTCTATCTCGTGCATGGACTCCACGGTCGGGGACAAGACATCGACGACGCTTTCGTCATCCTCGCCCTCGTCGTATTTCGACTCGATCGTCTGTGTGACGCTCACTTGTATCTAGAAGGCGCGTTTCAAAACTTTAGAACGAGCCAAAAGAACAGGGACGCACCGACTTGACGTGTTCCGCTCGCACTCCAAACGGATCGAGGTGCACCTACGCCGCCCATCGTCAGCGATGTCAGCTAAAATCTCAAAGTTTCAACCGGAACTCGACCGCACGGAAAATGTGCCCTGGTTCCGCGCCTGTTCGCCGGCGCCGTACCGCGCATTGTCGGGGACGACAGCGATCTGCGGTGTCGAGTTGTGACTGCGCATTTTGCTGCGGGCGTTGAGACTGTTCATCCGTGGGGCATGAGCAACGTCAGTAACGTATGAATGTGACGTCGTTTTAAGTGACGTACGTGGCTAGCAGACAGTTGGCATAGACTGGGATGAGCGTAAGCGGGCGGACGAGGGAGGGTCAGTAACCGAACCCAGGACGTACGCTTGCCAATGATAAAGTGCAACCCAAGGAATATCCGGTTTTGCGGCATCACCAACCACTGAAGGAGAACGTCGGTTGGATATGTGCAGGTCGTCGACGAACGCACTTACACAGATGAGCGACGCGATCGCGGCAAAACTGCGCGATCGTGCGTTAGACGTGAACCGCACATCCCACAGATGCGACTCACCATGTGACAGAGCCATTTTGTAAGGTCCACAGCGTTAGCGTATCCACGATGCGGTTTGTACTGATACACCATGAGCATATCAATACTCTAACGTGGATCAAGACAAAAACATACCTTGATATCCGTGAACGATTGGATCTCAAGAAGTAACAAAGGAATGTGGTGATCATGATATCGACGGAGGCTGAGAGGCACAGGCCCAGCGTAAACACCCACTACGGGCCGTTACTTCATATCCATTGCGAAAAGAGAGCGACGAACCGATGGAAACGGACGCATAAAGGCGCTGTAGGACTTGAGCTTGATCCTTAGAGAGGGTTAAAAAGGAAAATTCCGTGCGGTGCCTCTACTCACATCTCGGCCATTGACACTGTAGAAAAATCGCTTAGTACTCGAAAAGAGGAACTATGAATGGCTTCCTACCACTCGCAGCGACTACAGGCACTTTACTATTAGAAGCCTCTGCGGCATTCAAAGTGGTACGTACCGAGCCGGATGAATGCGAGCAAAAACTAGGTTTATGAAGAGTTCAGAGTCATGAAAATGTATCATTTCACTGAAAAACCTACTACTGGACCCGCAACCATCAATTTGCGACTACATACTAGCAAAAAAAAGAAGCGTGAACCACCGAGACATGTAGAATCACCGGCATTTTACTGACATCTGTATATCCGATAGGCAAAAAAGCTTGGCCAAGAAGACTATTAGAATTTGCTGGTTAGCTTGACTTGAAAGCTTACCTTTGCACTAGAAACGTCACCATTGCCTGAACTTGAAGTAAGAACACATTTTCGAAAAGCAAAAGAATATCGGCTCACCGTCAGCTCGACCGCTGGCTAAAGTGAATTTATCAATGATCATTGCAGTGTGCCCTGAAAAAAAAACATACCCCGACGCTCCTACACCTCCATCAGCCATGGGCTAAACATACAAATCGCATCTGCTTACCAAGGAATGGTGTCCACCAACGCCAGATTGCCGTACTGGCTGATTATAGAATCCCAGACGGCAACAGCGACTAATGCACAATGACACAGATCGAGAAGCCTGAGAAACCATCAGTTGTGCACATCTGCCCGAACATCGGGACATACCACGTCGCTATTACCTAGGTCCGTTCGGACTCTGAACATAGAAAAAAGTAACGCAAAGTTACTCACCAGGGACCGTATTGGCCATTGCTCCGAATAACTCTGCCAGTAGACTATGAACTGCATGCTGACACATCCTGAAAGACTGGCACGATTCGAACGTGATCACTACCCAGTGACGAGAGGTCGAAGAGGAGACATCCTTACCCAAAAGAGATTAGCCCCCCGAGAATGAACGGGCCATAATCCGTGTCAATGTCTACCACAATAGTTCCAGACATGGTCAGACTAGCAGACCAGCGAAGGTGAAAAAGAAGAAGCAGGAGAGGAAGGCCACAAGATCCGTATCTTTTTTCAATATTATAAGTAGGTATACCGGTGAGAAGTCGAGCATAATACCGTTGCGATGAGAACTACCAGGCTCTCGGTGCAACGTTCTTTTGGCGTGAGACAGGGCCCGTAATGATCTGGCTTCGCTGTACAACTCCCCTATCAAAACCTGCCCGTCGAAAAGGGGGCTCAAGAAAAAGAAAATGTTGGCGAGAGGGAGGAATGACACCCGAAGAAATGCGCTGTATATAGTCACTCACTCACGGAAGCGCTGATTAATGATCGTTGTCGTGTGTCAATCGAGTTGCATCCGGAGCAAACAAGGTTCGCCGACTGATGTTGACTGGGGAACGACGTATCCAGGAGGCCGCGACAAGGACAGGCCGAGAAACATCAAAGATGTGATCGTCGTACTGTTCGAGCTACTGTTTGAAAATATACGGGGTTTCCACAATGGCCAAGGAAAAGACATGCTTGGTCTGCGCTGCACATGCAAGCAGCGAACGAGGCATAGTCTGAATAGTAATGGTTTGCATGTCTCCATGAGAGTGAGAAACTTAAGCTCACTACTTACCCAAAGTCCGAGATCAACGAACAATTATTCAGCTGGATAGCAAGCGAGTGCAGAGGAAAACAGGATCGGCCATGTGGGGTAAACTTGTCGAGGCACTGATAACCCCTTCGAGCCCTCAGAAGATGCCATACCTCGCGTCGAGCGTTTCCCACACGACGGTTTGTTTTGCAGTACAAGGTATATCATATACCAGGCACGCTGTAGCTGTTCAAGACACCGAGAATGATGGGTACACTATGGTGTCAAGGAAGAATAGATGGGAAGGAGATCCAGATGGAGGTCCAGATGGTTCAATGCCGATCCTGAGGGTGGTGCATAACTCTGCTGTCGACACGAAAGAACCAAAAGATACTCTTCCACGGATGCCATGATACGTGTCTTTCATTGGGGAAAATCGTTATATCACTAAGAATGACGACACTATACCACCAGCTCGACCGGTTCCAGTGAGAAAATTCGTGTCACATCTATCTGGAGATTCGTGATAAACTCCTTTTGGAGTAATCGTCGTGCTCGCTAGCCATTCATATGTAACCGGCCCAAAATCGTCCGGGGGTATCAGTACTTGAATTGCAAGTCAAAAGTAAAACACGCACCACTCATGAGAATGAGCCAAATTCAGCAATTTGTATACATAATTAACGTTTTAAATGCTACCTGGCTGTCCTACATGTTTTGTACGCTGTAAAGAAAATGCGTTAGGGTATTCTGAACAGCGGCTTCGACTATCAAAGCTTCATTGGAGAAACAGTGAAAAACTCGGACCAACGAAGTTCGGCAAGTTCCGACACCTCTGATGCACGACATTGAATCTTTCAATACCCTCATTCCTTTGGCTTCGCTTTTCTCCCGCTCACTCCCGCTATACTTCCGGAATAATGGTGTACTGTCCAAAAATGGGTACTATTTATCTTGCATTCACTCTACCGTTAGTTTTTCAACATTGCTTATTTTCATCCGTCCTTCCGTGATGCTCCATCAAATGTTTTACCTATTTGTCGCGTAAGTGGCGCTGTTGATAATGCTACGACTCCTAGAAAATCGCAGCAATGACGGTATCCAATTTCTATGCGAAGAGCCGTAGCTTGCCACGCCACTTACTTATCGGTTGTAAATGGTGTACAGCTCAGCATTCCGGAAGAGCGCGCATTTTGTGGATCCGATGAGCACCTGGTTCGGATTGCGTGGTGTCGACCCGATGCTTCTTTTTCTCTCCATAGAAGTTCGCTGGCCCTACCTCGCGTCCTTGCTTCGGTAACAAATAGAATTTCATTCTTAATATTCCACTTCCTCACTAAATATTCCTAGTTTTGGTTCCCATTTTTTCTGAGCTATCTACACTGTGTGGAATGTTTTTTCAAAAAGTCCCGACTGAATCCTGTTACGTTCCTTGCTACACCAATGTCACCATTCGGTCTTCAACGTCAGGTGCTTAGATCTGGATTGTGCTACAGGTAACCCTCGACCCCCACCGATACGTTAACGTTAACAATCATTCCAGCCCATACGACGTGCTACCTGTAGGCTGTGGAAGCGACATGAATTTTCTGTTGGCAATTTACTCATGCAGACGAGGTTAAGCAATGTATCCGAAAACGAAATAAATCGCACGGACCAAAACTAGCTACATACATAGTACACTACTAGTACATTATGTACGAGAAGGACCAGCACGACTACGGCGGAGTAAAAATGTTATTTGTGTTGTTCGGACGTTCGGACAGCTGAACGTCCGGGAATTTCGATTCCGCAACTTTTTGAAAGAGTGGGCCCTTGAGCCCGTCACCCCGCTGCATAGCAATCATGCCACGAATAGCGACGATGAAGATCGTCAGCGTAACGATAGTCCTGAAAAGACAAGATGACTAAGATATTGCAAGGCCATGTGTGACGCGCATCCTACCAAATCATCCATGCAAAAGCCTCGAGGGCGTTCAGCTGATTGCAATACAGATACACGCTCGACGGACTAAAGACCAATTTTTGAGTATGATCGATGGTATTGAAAACGAGTAACTTACAAACAACTCAAGCCGCCGTGAAGAGTCGACGTGAGACTGGCTACACCCGATGTCCAGAAAATCCAAGTCAGGAGTAGACTGGTCCACACGTCAGCAATCCGGACGGCGGGCGATACTTAATACCTTACAATGCGATATAAGATCCAATGCTGTTCATGGCGCTGTCAGGCCAGACGAAAAAAAAGCCCATGTACAGCAGAGATAAAATAATAGTCCATATAGATGCAAAAAAGAGGAAAGCACTCTGATTACGTTCTCCGATAGTGAAATAACTGTGGTATTGGTTAAACTGAGCAACGAGGAAAGCAGAGATGGATAGCTGAGGAAGAGCTGAATGAGGATGTAGATCTGGAATGACCGCGAACTCACTTCAATGATGCTGAGGAAAATAAGGGATCCAAAGACAACTACAAAGGGATTCAGAGGGAAGATTGCGGAAAGGAACAAGGACCTACATGGGTGTCCCTTGCGAATCCAGTCTTCGAAAGACATATGTAAGAATATATATGTGAAACGAGCCAGTTTTTGGGGAAGCTCAAGTGATCTAGTAAGGTCGAAGGAGTCGGTACATAACTTGTTATACTCCGAACGTGCTCGGTCCTCGGTTTGTTATCTTGGAGCAATTTGATGTGATCAAAGTGCGGCGCAAGAAAGGACCCTGGAAACTCGAATTTATATCCAAAAAAGACATAGACAGAACTTTATCCTACAGCATGGGCCACATCACTCACGGACATCACCGCGGGCCAGCCTGGTGCGTCGCTGTGCTCGCGTAAATATAGCATTGCGCCCAGTGTACGGGGTAGTCACAGGGAAGTAGGTGGGACTAATCCAGCACATCGACGTGCTCCGGGCCAGCGTTGTGTATCTATCTGGTGTGCTTGTGGGTAGGCTGAACGACAAAGGCAGCGCATTAAACATGGCGACGACGGCTACGATGCACGACTCGCGATGACCGAGCGCGTCAATGTGACGATGGCACTGGGGAGGTGACTGAGTATATTAAAACCCACAAAGACGGCGACATTGATTTCAGGAGGCATATGACCGACCCAAAGCTATGAGGTGGTGGTGATTCCGTCAATGTAGAAATCCCAGCTGTGACAGTATCTGGTTTTCGTACAAAGTTCGTACACGTACTCCTTGCGTCTCATTTATCGATCCAACATGGTCCGCGTTTCTGCGAAGAATGTACTTTGTGAATCTGACGAGCAATTCGTGTCTGATTACGCCTTGAGGACTCGGATCGTGAGCGAGCAACTGGATACTTCTTTTTTTAGTTTCTGCTCCATCTTACATAAGCATTGACCTCGCAGATTTTCACCTTGTCCTCTATTTCTTTTCCCCACTCACAGCATCCCCATATCTGTCCCACTCTCCTTACTGTTTAACATCTTGATGTCTTTATGTGTTCTGCAGGTTGGACCTCTCTATTAACTCCCCTGCGAAACCATCTCATGTCCCTTCGTCGACGGTGAACGGGAGTTTATTCTCAACACTCCATTCGCTTCATTAGAGGTTCTCGGTTTGATACCTCTCCAAAAGTAGCCCATTCACGTGTGTCCTTGCCTCCAACCAGCTGCACGAGATTTTTCAAAAAGCTTTAGCTGAATCCTGACGCATTCCTTCCAGCGCTGCTTGACGTTCGGGATATTACTGCGAAGATTGTGCCTTACTCTTGTCTCTCGCTGATATACTTACGGTGACAAACGTTCATGCTTATGCGAATTGCTGCACATGGAGGGGACATGAACACATTTTGGATGTAGTAAGCCGCCACTGCATGGATTGACAATTAACCCAACGTCTGGCACTTTTTACTACACGTTCGGGACATCGGTCCCACTTGCGTACCACGTAGATGCAGGATAGACGCATGTTGAGATGAAAATACGAGACTATGCTGTCTACAGAGAACGGGTGTTGACTGACTGATATCTCACTTTGACGGCCGATAACGTTCGTATCGGGTATTGGGCGGCCTTTTCTCAAAAATCTGCTGACTTCATCACATGTCCGAGAGCGCTCTCTCCTGGCTTCATCTCCGAGTCTTCGAGCGACTTTTTTTTAAAAAAAATTCCTATTCGACCAGGCGTGGAGTTCGTTTTTTTGGAACTGTGCGCAATAAAAATATCCATTCTCGACGCTGTCGTCGGTCGATCGGCACCGCCTATCTTTTCATCCCTGAGATGCTCACTCCGGGATCCTACTAATAACCCATGTTTATTCACTCCCATCATGTGCAATGTAGCGACGGCATGTGCTCATGGCTCGAGCATTTCAACCAAAAATTTTTGCGGTCTCCATACTGAACATCGATCGTGTTCGTCGCACATAAATATCAACTTAGACACAGCGCTATATTGGAGCAATGGCGACAATACAAATCACTAGTCAAATACGGTAATAATGCAAGGGGGTGTCCAAATAGTTCGTGAAAATAGATGAGGGGGCAACAAGATAGCGCATGGTTGGGAGGTATCGCAGTGCAAAACAAATAGTCGGTTTGAAAGGACAGGCAATACGGTGGGAAAAAAGAAATATCACATCAGGCGTTCATACAACAAGAGGGCCCTTGAACCCGTCACCACGTCGCGCAGCGGTCACGCCACGAATAGCGACGGTAATGATCGTCAACGTAACAATAATCCTGAAAAGACGGGATGATCAAAACAAGATAAAACCATGTGTGACGCGCTTCTTACCAAATCAGCCAGGCAAAAGCCTCGAGGGCGTTCAGTTGCCCACAATATACGAACACGTTTTGATTGCTAAGGCCGTCGTTTGAGAACGAACGATGACGTTGCAAGCGAGTAACTTACACGCAGCTCAACCCGCCACCTAGAGTCGCCGTGATGCTGGCTGCGCCCGCAGTCCAGAAAATCCAAGTCAGGAGTAGACTGGTTCATATAAGTTAGTCGTCCGAACTAGAAGCAATGCCTAATGCCTACAAGACAATATGGGATCCAACACTGTTCATGACGCTATCAGGCTTGACGAAAAAGAAGCCCATGTACAGTGCAGACAACACGATTGTCCATATGGATGCAAACAAGAGGAAAGCGCTCCGATCACGTTCATCAACAGTGACGTAGTTGTAATATTGGTTAAATTGAGCAACGAGGAAAGCAGAGATGGATAACTAAAGGAAATTTGAGTGAGGATGTGGCTATGGGATGATCACGAACTCACCTCGATGATGCTGAAGAAAATAAGGGATCCAAAGACAACTGCGGAGGAATTCAGAGGGGAAATGGTGGAAAGGAACAAGGACTCACAAGGGTGTCCCTTGCGAATCCAATCTTCAAAAGCCATTTGTAAGAATATATGTAGAACGAGTAAGTTATTGGAGAGGTCGTGAGTTCGTGCAAGCGATCGTAAGGTGAAAAGAGTCGGACTGAGCCACGACGGTTCAACACTCCAGAGTGGCTGTACAAACATTACCCACGGTGAAGGCGTGACGTCACAAAGAATTTTATTCTGTCCGAAAAGTATGTCTACAATCCGTTGAATGTGTAAAGCAAGATGGTACAAGTAATGATATACAAGAACAAAGAAAGAGAAGACTCAACTGCACGGATCAAAAGACTCTACTTATAGAAGACCCTTCATCTGGAACGCAAACACGGTCTCCTGGATGTAAATCACTGCAGACTACGTTGGGATTCACGATGCGGAGTTTATCCAGAGTAGAATTATAGCGACGGGCAATATCCCAACAGGAATCGCCAGGCTGAACGATGTACGAAATCGTTGTGCTGGGACATGGTGCAGGTGCAGCAAGAGAAGGCGAAAATGCGAGCCGCCAGATGAGTAGGAGGACGACTGCAATGATAAGAAAAAAAGGGAAGAGCGTTCGATAAGCACCTCCACGAAGGACGTGCCGGTTGCCATGCTGATGTAAGTCTACGTCAGGTACATACTACGAGGAATAGCAGGGCGCGCACTTCGTCAACCGCAAGTGGTTGGTAACCGTCACCACGTGTAGATGCAGCCTCGACGTCGCTGTCACTGCTTGTTTCCGCAGAAGAGACTGCGACAGGCAGGTGGCCGACTACGTGTTACACAAAATCAAAATTGTCAACCATTACATGAGCGGTG
Source organism: Solioccasus polychromus (assembly GCA_038090335.1). Lineage (NCBI taxonomy): Eukaryota > Fungi > Basidiomycota > Agaricomycetes > Boletales > Boletaceae > Solioccasus > Solioccasus polychromus. The sequence continues at coordinate 48,756 of JBBPMM010000110.1, read as the reverse complement.
GATCAGTACCTTGAATCAACTCTCCGTACTCGGAGCCTTCAGGACCTTTGTACACGAGCCCTTCCCGATCACGAAAGTAGTAGCATTGGGTGTCGGCATCATAACCAATGCGCTTTACACCCTCTGGTAGTCTGTAATCATCCTGTGCAATGTTAGTCGGTATGGAATAGCCATGGAAACAAATGACTCGCCTCGTCATACTGCGTCCAGCGCCCCATTAGCAACAGAAAGTTATGCACCGGTGGTCCAGCCGAGAGAAATGCTGTGGCAGTAACAAAAGAGAGTCGGCGCAGTAACTCATAAGCACGGCAACCCCCGAAAGGTCCTTTTTCCCACAAAAAGACGAAGAAAAGAAAAGAAAAACGCAAAAATTCGTAAACTCTGGTTCAAGTACTTTAGATTGATTGGCACTTGATGTAGGCCTTTGAGAAATATTATGTCTTCTCCCAAGTTCAAAAAGCATAGAAATATGACATGTACAGAAAAGGAAATGTATCATATCATGAACAAACAAGCGCACATCGTCGACGCCCTCAACTTGCTACTGCCATGACCGACGTTCAGGTTCCTCCACTCAACCAAAATCCTCCTCAGGCCGCCACAGCGGCGCCCGATGTATCCGCCCAGCCTCCAGCTCCAAATGAAATCGCTTCAGAGACCCTTTATATCCAGAATCTTAACGAGAAGATAAAGGTCGATGGTTAGTGTTCTCGATGGTGTGCTCTTTCCAGTCGTTGATTCCGTGACAGTACTAAAAGCATCATTGCGAGGTCTTTTCAAATCATACGGGGAAGTCTTAGATGTCGTCGCGCACGGCAATCTGCGAATGCGAGGTCAAGCATTCGTGTCCTTTGCCTCGCCCGAGATCGCTTCTAAAGCTATGAGAGAGGTCCGGGGATTCCCTCTGTATTCGAAACCTATGGTATGCCCTTTCTTTTCATCGATCCCGTTGTTCACATTCAGCCATAGCAAATATCATTCGCCAGAACGAGGTCAGACGCAGTCGTGAAACGTTTGGACGCTGCGAGCTTTGAGACACACAAGGCTAAGAGAACTGAACACAAACGTATGTCAAACTCAATCACTTATACTTATTTTGTGCATGCTTATCTGAGCGACATCAAGGAACGACTCGCTACTCCAATCCCCTCAAGCAAAAGTTCCGTGCAAAGAGAATGGCTGCAGAAAGTGGACATACTCTCCTCTTAGTTTACTATTTTACTGATGCACATTACCAGTGGATGGTGCTGCTGCCGCTCCTGCCCCCAAGCGACCAGCTGTACAGATGCCCGATGAATACCTCCCACCAAACAAAATATTGTTCCTGCAAAATCTACCGGAAAGTGTCACCAAGGACCAACTCATGGCACTCTTCTCCCAGTTAGCATTCATTCCTCCCCTCCTCCCTATCGCTGTTGATTGCCATCTGCCAGATATCCGAACCTATACGAGGTTCGGCTTATTCCCACAAAACGGGATATTGCATTCGTGGAGTACATGGATGAGACGAGCGCGGGCGTTGCCAAGGATGCGCTGCATAACTACAAGCTCGATGGAGAGAATAAAATCAAGGCACGCATCTCACTTCTCCATTTGACATGTACTCACCCGTTCCACAGATCACTTTTGCACGCAAGTAATTGCTTATTTTATGATCGTTGTAAGCCTTTTGTAATGAGAGATAATCTCTGTCTTCTGCCCTTGGCTCTTTGGGTCCCATGATGTGAACATCCCTTTCCTGCGTGATAGCAAGCACCGTATTAAAATGCCTTGAGACCTTGCAAGTTGGTGCCTCGCTACAGACACGGAATGTCTTATCAAAATGGGCGCACGCCATCAATATCGTCCGTCCCGACGGAAGTTGCAAAAACAGTGTTCACTATTTGTCTCGCACTCCTTCCTTGCACTGCTACCACTATCGACGCACACCACTTCGAAATTTCAAATCAACGCACAATCATGCCCATCGACTTCGTGCGCAACTAGCTTAGATTGTGAGCCTTCATACTGATCGTTTTTTTTTTTTTGGACATTTTCAAAAAAAAAGGAGGACGAGTATTCTGAGGGCATGGACGAGTTTTCAGAGCACATAGAACACATGGGTGCGCATTGAACAACGCTGCCATTCAACCAATAACCCACATTATTCGTGCCATCTTCCATACTTATAGGTACGGAAGTACCCACCATAGGCACCGAGTTGTCAACGTCCCGTGCCACCATATCGGAGCGCACGCGGACCTTCGCACTCCAAAGGGCGACAAGCTCAAAGCGTTCTCCGACACCCATGGATGTCGATTCTAGCCCAGAGGACATGCAAGGTATGTCCCCTCACGCCACCCCCGCCTTTTCCCCGCCTGATCTTCGCCTTGATTTTGTCGATCAGTAGAAAAGCGTACGTTCTGGTACCGTCGGCCGTTCCCATTACACGAACTGAATCGCGATCTACAGCCGTTAGCACCAGAACCGCCACCAGCGTCACATATCCACCCCGGGAGAGCGCGAATGCGATGCAGTTGACCTCCGGTGCCGCTATCCCTGCCAAAAGACCTTCCGATAAACATGATCTCAGGGGTCTGGGCTCGTCGACCGTTGCGTCTGGCGCCGTGCCGCAGCCGGCGAAACGTCTTAATACGAGCCCGCCGTTGGACAACCGGGCCGCCCCCGAATACGGCACACTGCTCGATCCGTTCATCATCGCGCACGATAAGGAAGTTCAGATGCTTTTTGACGCCCACAAGCTCGCCTGGGGCACGATATACGAAATCGCACGTGGTGTCACGGGAAAGAAATGGGCGTGGTCCTCGGTTACCAGACAAAAGGTGGAGGAACTCCGCGGAACCAATGCTCAATCAGCGCATCGAGTTGCAGCCGTAATGGGCTCAAAGGCAACGCGTGGGAGCGATGCACCTCGGGTTCTCGCGAGCGAATTGTGGTGCGCACGTTTTCGCGCGTGATGGATGGCGCAACGCACTTACTCACTGCACGTAATGGAAATAGGCTCGAGTACGACCGCGAACAAGAAGCGATTCTCGAAAACGAAGGCCGCGGACTGGGCGGGCTGGGACATTGGATGGGGAAGGACAACTGGTATGGCGGTCGCATCCAGCAGGTCGGCCGGATTGTGCGCGAAGACAACGAGTTCGTCATAAAACTCGAAAAGCCCGAGATTCGCCGTTCTCACCGATTCTCACGTTATCTTGGCTCGCGTCACATCCTTCAAATCAAGGTTGCAAACGACCTTTTGTTCAAGCCTTACGGTGATCAAGTGCGGCTGAAGCTGAGCACAAGCAAGTTCGTCCTCTGTGGGAGGATTTTTGTACCCTTCCATGCCAAGGAGGGGAGTATGTATCTGATAGAAATCAGGGATGACTATGAGAGGAGCCCCAGTGAAGAGGATGGTGATCATCTTCGCATGTCCTTCCGAGAGTTTATCAATTGGCATAATCCGTTCCATCTGAATGTCAAGCAGGTGAGATCATATTACTGAGATAAGAATAAGTTGACATCGCGATTGTCAGCCAATAAGCAAATGGTCTACTCGGTGGGCTCTGGGTCTTTCAACATCTGTGCCAACAATTGTGTTAGAGGCAAGACACATTTACGAGATCCCTGATGAATGTAGGTAGATTTCCTGTTAGAATTTTCACTTATCTACCTTCTTTCTTAGATGTCAGTCCCCAAGATTGGACTGGGAAGGCTCCATCTGAAAAAATCCTCACAGACGGATGTGGGTGGATTAATGGAGCTGCCCTTACTCACATCATGAGGATTATGCAGTATAGCAGCAGACCTACTGCTGTACAGGGAAGAATTGGTGGATCCAAGGGGATGTGGGTATTACATCCAGATCCCCATGAGCAAGTTCCAGATGGGCCATCGAAAATTTGGATAAGACCTTCTCAGACTAAAATCCTATTAGGACCATCATCTCAACTGGGAAGAGCACAGAGGACATTTGATCTTCTTGCTCCTTCCAGGGTATCATCTCCAGCTCGATTATCATCTCAAACCATGGTTAATCTCTCTCATAATGGGATTCACCATGATACTTTGAAGAATCTCATGGCATTAGGATTAGAGGAAGAGATTCATTCATTCATTGAGTGGACTCAACCCCAGTCTATGGTCATGGTTTGGAAGGCTGTAGAAAGAAGTGGACATGTTGTGGTAAGTAGGCTAAGAAGACTACTTGCAGGTCAGAGTCGTGCCCTAGGTCTGGGGCAACTACATCCCTTGGATGATCAGGAATATATGAATGAAGAAGAGGAAGAGGAAGAGAGTAATAATGGCTCTCAGCTCTCAGCTGACTCTGGTTACAAAAGAAATTCTGGTCAACCTCTTACTCTTCATGAGAGTGTTCTGGAGCTTATTCAGGCTGGCTTTCACCCTCTCAAGTCTGAATACTTGTTTGACAAACTGGAGTCAGTCATCACTTTGGTTTTAAATGAATATGTGGAAAGATTTCATATCCCCATCATGGAATCTTGTGAAGCCTATATTATTCCTGGTAGCTATTTGTTATTTTCTTTTTGTCTTTCTTTATCAATTGAGTTCTAGATCCTTATGGTATTTTGGAGGAGGGTCAGATCCACTTTAGATCCTCTGAGCCCATCATCATACCTACTACTGGTGAACAAGTTGATACAATTCTTGGAGATGTTCTTGTGAATTCTCTCTTAAGTCTTTGCTCTTTTTTGTTGTTGATTCAAATTCAGGTGTCCAGAAATCCTACTAGACTTCCATCAGATGTACAAAAGGCAAATATTCTCACCTCTCTTATATTTTATAATATTTTATGGGAAATAGGTCAAGGCAGTTTCTCACCCAATGTTACATAACTACACCAATATCATTATCTTTCCTATCAAAGGAAAACAATCATTAGCTAGTTTTCTTGGTGGTGGTGGTAAGTATTTTTTTAATACTCTATAAAAACCCCAGTCAATATTATATCTTCTTTTAGACTATGATGGAGGTAAGTGAGTACACAAGAAAATTGATAGTATTTCAAAGTCTCTTCATAGACACAGTGATGATCAACTGGTGTAAACCACTAGTGGATCAATTCAGAGGCTCACCTCTTTGTACTGCACCTGCTAATCTCTTCACTTTCTTTGAGAGAGAAGTAGAGCATGTCAAAGACTTTGACAAGAGAGTCACACATATGCATCTCAAACAAGGACAGACTGCTCTTCAAAAGGTTCTCTTGCTGGGGCTTGCAGAGACTAGAGTAGGTCTCTATTCAAAGTATCATGATAATGCTGTCTATGAATGTGGGTATAAGAGCTCAAAAGCCATTCATTTGGCATATATGTGAGTTCATGTCATTTTTTTGTATATATTATTTATATCACTTTGATTAGGTTCACTACTTGCTTGGATGCAAGCAAGACTGGGCTAAGGGTCAAAGAACATGTCTTTGAAGAAGATGGAAAACAATGGGGCTCTAAAAAGCCCTGGTATGTCTGGAAGCTGGAGAAGGAGCCCAGAGGTGAACATCCTAGTTGGAAACAAAAAAATTTTATTCTAGATGTTCTGGTGGAAGAGGGTGAGAAGCTGAAGGAGAAAGTACTTAAAGACTATAGGAGTCTTGAGGTTCAAGCTCCAATGGATGAAGACCTCTGTAGGCCTTGGAATGCAGCAAAAGCTAGGGCTGTTGAAGCTGCCAGACAGGGTATTCCTGGCCTTGCAAGCAACTTGAAAGAAATTCAAGATCATGTGGCACAATCATATGATAACTACTTGAGAGCTATCTCTCTAAGCCAAAAGCCAGGGGTCACTCCAGCTGGTTCTAAGGTACTCTATGATAGGGTTGCAGCTGAATATGCAAGGTCTCCTTTCAGTGGCAGAGACTTTATTTTTTACTCTGATGATGATGTCCTGACCCTAAAGGCATCTTTGGCATTTATCAAGTCTAGTAACTTTGGCTTTAGTGTTGCCTTTCATGACTTGTGTGCCATCAAGGCACGAGCAGCTGGTAACGTAGGGTTTACTCATCAGTTTGCACAGTGCATTACTGTACCTGGCATCGTCGTTCGCACATTTTCCCGGCACCACACAGTTGACAGTACTTGATGTTTATTCTGTTTTTAGTCTCCTTCGCCATTCGTTCTCTCACTCTCATGATATCATTTTACACTGTGGAATATATTGGTTTCTCGCACATGTGGGCCGCGGATTTTGCAATCTTTTGGCGTGGAACGTCGCGTAATTAGCGATTCGCACAGCCGGTCTTGTCTCTTGCCACAACCCACCTCCCCCGACGACCTCGTCCTCCCTCCTCTCTCCTTACCGCCATGTCGTATCAAGTTTTCTGCCTGGGTAATCCTCTTCTCGACGTACAGGTCCGTGACGGCGAGGCACTCTTGAAAAAGTACGATCTCGAGGCCAACAATGCGATCCTGGCCGAAGATAAGCATCAGCCCATGTACGTCGACCTTATCTTTCTCGTTCACGCTCACGTACGTCGCACGTCAGCTACGAGGAGATCGTGAAAAACTATCCCGTCACGTACGTCGCCGGGGGAGCGTCCCAAAATGCTGCGCGTGGTGCTGCGGTGGGTTTACCTCTCTCGACGATCGTACCATCGTTCCGATCTAATGGCACGCTAAACCTCGGTAGTACGTCCTCCCGCCCGGCTCGGTCGTCTACACGGGCTGTGTCGGTAACGACGATCTCGCGAACCAGCTGCGGGCTGCGAACAAGCGGGAGGGTCTGGACGAGGTGTATCTCGTCAAGGAGGGTGAAAAGACGGGTGCGTGCGCGGTGATCATTACGGGGCATCATCGGTAGAGTCTTTTTCTCTTTTCGTGCTTTTCGTGAACGTGTTCGCTGATCGGTCAATTTGATGTAGGTCGTTGGTCACGACGCTGCGCGCCGCCGAGAAGTTCGAGGCGTCGCACCTGTCGTCGCCCGGCGTTGCCAAGCTCGTAGAGGGCGCCAAAGTGTACTACGTCGAGGGCTTCTTCCTCACGCACGGCGTCGAGTCGGTTCTCGCGCTCAGCAAGCACGCATCAGCGCACAACAAGGTACGACCGCCCCGACGTCCGTTTCCCCGCACGCCGTGTTAAATCTCACCCCTCGTTGCCTCCGCGGTACCCCCCTCCTCCCCCACCCTGCCCCTCCCACGACGGTCGTAACGCCCCCACGCACACAATCCTCGTTTTTTTTACGCCTCTCGCACAACGCCCAGACGTTCGTCCTCAACCTCTCCGCCCCGTTCATCCTCCAGTTCTTCGGCGCCCAACTCGAGCAGGTCCTCCCCTACACCGACATCGTCATCGGCAACGAATCCGAGGCGCTCCAATACGCCAAGTCCATCCTCGGCTCGCCGGACGGTACCTCGATCCCTGCCATCGCCCAGGCGATCGCGGCGTACCCCAAGGCCAACAAGGCGCGCCCGCGCGTGGTCGTGATCACGCAAGGGCCGGACGCGACGGTCGTCGTGGACGCGCCTGGTCGGGACCCCAAGGTGTATGCGGTCAATCCCATCGCGAGCGAGTCGATCGTGGATACCAACGGGGCGGGGGATGCGTTCGCGGGCGGGTTCTTGGGCGCACTGGTTGCGGGCAAGAGCATCGATGGGTGCGTCGAGGTCGGGCACAGGTTGGGGGCCATGTGTGTGCAGCTGGTATGTCGCCTCGTATTTTGGACGTTGGTGCGAACGTGAAGCTGACGTCGGGGGTTTTTTTTTTCCTAGGTCGGCCCCCAGTTCAAGTGGCCCAAGGAGCAGGTGCTCTGATACGACTCCTCTCGCATGTTCATGCCGTGTTACTTTCTCCCACTCTTGCTCTCAACAGCGAGATAACTTGTTGTATCTTTACCTGCTCTCCACAGCAACGTGGCTCTGTATAACCTAGCACTACCCATCGAATGGAAATCGATATTACAATTAGCTCAGCCAGGCCGATCTGCATGAAAAGCGTCCACGACATTCTACGGCATTCGACAAAAATGCTGCGTCCACGCGCGCTGGGTGCGAGTAATATAGTGAAAACACGTCCAACCAAAAATGTGAAGAGGAAGATTACGAGTGTGCTATGTCAATATAATACCATGGGTAGAGTACATGTTTATGAAGGAGGTGGTGAAGCGAGCGATTCCTGTGTCAAAATTGATTGCATTAAATCAAAGACTGTCGACGTCGATTCGGTTGTACCAACCTGCGTCAATAGCTCGGCTAGCGCGAAGGAATCAGTGGGGAGACGCAAGGTGAGAAACAAAGAACCGACCTGGGTTTAACATGGGTTCACCGTCCTCCGTGAGTATTTGTTCCATTTCAAGAGGGTGATCCAGAGGTACAGAATGAGAAGGATACGGATGATCTCGATTAGGAGAAAGGAGGGCTTGACCGATCGTCGTTTCGCTATTGGCGTTGTTCCCTTTCGAGTTTGATGGCTCGCTCGAGTCTGGTGAAGAAATACATTGCCCAGAGTTGGAAGATGGTCCAGCCTTGCGTATGCGGCCATCTGTAGACGGCTCTCCATCTTTCGCGCGAGACCATTCGTTAATAGGCGTCGCGGTGACGGACAAGATGGGACTCACTCTCACCGCTACTTGCAGAAGGCGACACCAGCGAGGGATCGATCATAGTCTCGGCATCACCGATCTCGGAGGGGTCTTCCAGTGAAGGGTCGACGGCCATCGAGGGGCTGCTTTTACGTGATGACGATGATTCGCCATTGCTGGACGAACTAACACCATTTTGAACCAGTGATTGGGAAACAACATCGGGCATCGGGCGATAATATTGCTGTTGGGCATTGTAATAAGGGTGCGTGTAACCGGGGTGGATCATGTGAGGTGATGGTTGGGAGCCATCAGCAGCCCAGGGAGGTGTGGATTGCCAGGTCGCTTGATGTAGCCGAGTAGAAGACGTAGGAAGACTAGGGGAATAGTGACCATCGACCATCACACCTGGTGGCGGGACCATGACTGTCAGCACTAGCGTCCAAATATGAACGCATACACTCACCACTCGTAAATGTGTGTTGACGATAGTAGCTTTGTGAGCTCCCTGGGGAGACGGTGGATGGAGGAACAGTCCCGTTTAGTGGGGGGGTTTCGCTGCGGCTCCTTGATCGTGAACCCGAGGACCGGGGATCCTCGTCGCCCATGGACCTCCTATTGTCTGTACCGTACGTAGGCTCGATCACAACCCCATTGTGTCTGAAAGAGTGGTTAAAGGGAAGAACAGAGGCAAAATATATGAAATTACCTCGACTTTTGATGTCTCCGTAGTGCGTCGGTCTAGAACAGTATCAGCCACATGCACGAGGCAGAGAGAAGTAGGAAGGACGGACACGAGTGAACCTGGCATCGCACTGGGGACAAGCGCTGTAGAGGGTGTCTGTATGCGTGCCCCTATAATGCACAGAACACATACAATCCGGGCACAGAATGCAGCTTGGTCGTGCGCTGATGTCGCTTGAGATCAGCTTCCCTGGCAAACTGCTTGTTGCAGCCACTCATTCTGCAGGGCCATGTGGTAGAGTCCGAGGGCTTCCCCGGGGAGTATTTGTCCTGCGGTTGGGTTTTTTTCTTGTGGGTGTCCTTTCTCTGTTCGGGCTGTAGGCACGCGATGTATGCGATCGGGGGTGGCTGATTCAACGAGAGGCCGGAATGATACGAGAAACGAGTGTTACGCACTGTCTGTTTCGATTGACGGACCATCTCTCGATTTCGCTGTACAATGTCTTGCTCTCGACGCGCTCGTCGCGGTGGTGGCTGAATGCGAGGTCACTGTGCTGCCAAAACACATATACATGCACAAATATATTGTGTAATCAACCCCTCTCCACTTTTTCCTCCTCCCCAGCCGCCACTGGTCCATCAAAGTAACCGAGCAATCTTGTCCCGTCCGAAGCAATACCACAGTGACTGTAATAGCAAGATCAGATCACTCCCATGAATAAAAGTAAAATTTTCTTTTACTCGATGATTTGTTTCCAATACGTTTCGAATTCGAATTCAAACTCGTAGTCTCCCCCAAAGTCGGCGTCGAGCTGAGACCGGGGAACGAGCTCAAATAGGTCCGGATTAAACCGCATCTATCACAACTGTGTCATCTTTCGAAAATCACACGAGCACTCTCCCAACCTTGTCACGTGTAACAGGATCTAAAAAAGGTGCAATCCCTTTGTAGAAAAAGTTGAGAAGGAGCGGGAGGTTCGTGACGATGGCGCGGCCTAGTGTTTCGACATAGTGTTGCTGAAGGATTGTGAGCACCTAACATGAATCAGCATAGATCACGAAGCCGTGCCAAAAACGCTCACCTTGCTTGCTATGGATATAGACGGATTTGTACGCAAGGTTGTCGTCTTGTAGTCGACAATGATGACGAGCGACTCTTGGCCCTGTGGCATCATGTCTTTGGCACGCTCTCTGTTCGGACCGTATTTGTTACGACAAGCACAGCCAACTATCAGGTCCGCTTACAACCACCACACGAGATGCCTCAGCTGACGAGGGCTTGTCTCTGTATTCTCTCTCCCTGGCCGCATATAGATGATGGGGCGCCCGTCCTTGTCAAAACCAGTAAGGAGACTGTCAAGCAGTGTTTAACGTACGGAATCACGCATCAAAATAGAACATGCATTTTACCGGTCTCACATTCTATCTTGACCTGGTGACGATGAATAACGACAACGATGTGTCGTGTTGGCTCACCTCGTCCGGCGGAATGAGCTCCGGCTTGAAATCCCTTCTCCACTCCAGGGTCGATTTAATCCTCTTCTGAGCATCAGGGAGCTTCCATTTTGCAGCACGCATATAGCGCGGGATGGTATCAGGCTTGCGCAGCCACCGGAGTTCCCATTTGTGATACGGATCCGAGGTGGGTAGAAGGAGAGAGTGAGCGTACTGTGAAGAGGAGCGAGCTAACGGAGCGTCGAGCCACCTTACCTCCCGAAGTGCCTCTATCTGGGCGGACTGCTCCTCGGAGTAGATATATATGGGCCTGACCACCGTGCCAGGCTCTGGAGCAGTGAGCACGGCTGTTGTGGGTGGCATTCAAAAGAGGCCCAAGTGGGGGTATTGTGAGAGTAAAGACGAATGAAAGCGACGCGCTGTGGCCGACCGGCCATGTTATGACGTGAAGGCAAGCATACCGGATTTGGAAATGTAATCGGACAACTTTTGTCGTCGCGGAGTTTTTATTTTGTCAGCGAAAATGCGTCCGTCCACGCAAATTCTTCTCGACCATGCATTTGATGTTCACCCTCGACGACAATGGCAACAGAGTTTACACCCTCAAGGTATGCCATCTCCTTGTTCACTGTTCGCGTACTCATCTCCTCTGTGCAGAAGATGACCGACGAGGGCAGAATCACCAAGTCTGCACACCCAGGTAAGCGCCACCATTTGAACACGGTGCAGACCTGCTTCACGGATGCCCGGACAGCGCGCTTCTCCCCAGACGACAAGTTTTCTCGTCATCGTGTCACTATCAAAAAGCGCTATGGTGTCCTGCCCACGCAGCTCCCCTCCAAGCCCATGTAAGAGTAAATGTATGATCGAAAAAGAGGGTTGGAAAGCGTGTGTCAGTAGTCTGCCCCCATCTTCGTGCCCACTTTGCGGTCCGATCATCGGTGTCGAAAAAAAAATAATAATAGTAGAATTCCTCGTGTCCAGCGAGACGAATTGCAGTGAGTCGAACCGATGTCATGTGACGGTCCCGAGCCCTTCGACTCATAGTATGACGATGACTCGCCGCACTCAATCAAGGTCACAAGTTACCCTCGGGACCTTGGAATGTGGGAAAATAGGGTGTAAAAACAGAAGTCTGTTTTGACAGTGTGTGCAGACGTTGGTATCGTCTCATCTGACTCATTATCTCGTGGTCATTCCGGACTTGTGGAATCGGTCGTGAATACCGACACCACCGGGAAATCACCGTGACAAGTCATCCGTCGACATGCTGTACTGCTTGGCAAGTCAACTTCCCATCGGTGAATAACAATACATGTTCATGACGCGTCCCCACTACTAAGTGCACGTCAGATCTGATGACGTCTACGAGGGGGTTTGTAAGCGGGCTACTAAAACCTTTATATATCTCACATTTCACTTCCCTGCGGTCAGGACATCCCCTTTGCACGCTCAGCCAACATGGACACGGCGATAACGGCCTCGACGCCTGCTGCCAACCACACGGAACACCTCGAAATCCTCGAGGTCGATGCCGCTTCCCATGTTGACGTCGAAAAGGCCGAGGACACTTTCAACGAGCTTGCCCGTCAACTCTCCGCACACACGGCGGTCCGCGCTGGTCAATCGAAGCAAACGTCGCGGACAGCCTCTGTCTACAGCGCCGACTTGGAAAAAGGCGATTCAGACGACCAACCCTTTGATCTTCGAGAATATCTCACGTCTTCGAACGATGCGAACCAAGCCGCTGGAATCAAGCACAAACATGTCGGCGTCACCTGGGAGGACCTCGAAGTCAAGGTCGTCGGCGGGGCTGATCACAAGGCAGGCAACTACCCACCCATCAGCCGACTCGTGTTAACATTGTCCCCACATAGATATATATAAACACTTTTGGAGGCGCGTCTGCCCGGACTCTGGTCCTGATCAGGCTGACCCTGTCTTACAGACGCCGTCATTAATTTCTTCCTTGCTCCTCTCCTTTGGCTTTGGGGTTTCATCCTACGCCTCTTCCCTGACCGTCAACCGCCTACCAGGACCATCCTCCACAAGTATGTTATCATGACGGTGTTAACCTATGCGCGATGTTGATCGTACGTAAGATCATCGGGTGTCCTAAAGCCGGGCGAAATGTGCCTCGTTTTGGGGTGTCCTGGTGCCGGATGTTCTACCTTCCTCAAAACTATTGCTAACCAGCGTGACGAATATGCTGGCGTCGAGGGCGATATTCGGTATGCCGGTATTGATGCGGCGGAGATGGCCAAGTACTACAAAGGCGAAGTAGCGTATAATCAGGAAGGTACGTCCAGCAGTGTTCTTCTACCACTCAGCACCGATCGCATGTCCAGGTGATATCCATATCTCCACATTGACAGTGGCTCAGACAATGGAATTTGCTCTCTCGACCAAGACTCCTGGATCGAACGGTCGTCTCCCGAACGTTTCCAGAAAAGAATTTGATGCCCTGGTTCAGGATGCGCTCCTAAAAATGCTCAACATTTCGCACACTAGTCAAACCCTTGTTGGAGATGAATTTGTGCGCGGAGTATCGGGTGGCGAGCGGAAACGTGTTAGTATTGCCGAGATGATGGCGACGCGCGCCCGTGTTCAATGCTGGGATAACTCGACTCGTGGTCTTGATGCTTCCACCGCATTGGATTTCGTCAAGAGCTTGCGTGTCATGACTGATGTTCTCGGTCAGACGACCTTCGTTAGCTTGTATGTCGTCACTCATACGCCATCGGCGCTTTTCTGATTGTTCATTTTAGGTATCAAGCAGGCGAGAGCATATATGATTTGTTCGATAAAGTCCTCGTATTAGATAAGGGCCATCAAGTATACTTTGGGCCTGCGTCGGAAGCGCGTGCGTACTTTGAAAGTTTGGGCTATCGACCTCTACCACGACAAAGCACGCCCGACTACCTGACTGGTTGCATGGATCCCAATGAACGTCAGTTTTCCGATGGCCACTCAGAGTTGGATACGCCTTCCTCCCCTGAAGCTTTGGAAGATGCCTTCCGCGACTCACCTACACTCGCCAAGCTCCAGTGTTCTCTCGACGAGTTCAAACGCCGTATGGAAACTGAGAAAGAGGATCAAGAAGCGTTCCGTGCCGCTGTGCTCGCTGACAAGAAGCGTGGGGTATCACGAAAAAGTCCTTATACCCTCGGATTCATCGGTCAAGTAAAGGCGCTCACGATCCGGCAATTCCGCGTCCGTTTACAGGATAGCTTTCAACTGAAGACGAGTTACGGAATGGATATCGTTGGTCCTTTTGTATCGATTGGGATTTGTGCTGATCATCTATCTAGATATTAGCTTTAGTTATCGGTGCCATCTTCCTCAATTTGCCCGATACGGCGGAAGGAGGGTTCACGCGTGGCAGTGTCATCTTTGCTGGATTGTTGACTGTTTGTTTGCAATCGTTTTCCGAGGTATATTTCTTTCTCGTGTGCTCTTCTCTGCCTGCTTATCGGCCGTCTAGATGCCAACGATGATGTTGGGGCGGCCCATAGCAAACAAACAGATCGGCTACGGTTTTTACCGGCCCGCTGCCTTGGTGTTTGCCAATTTCCTTTCGGATATACCTTTTTCATCCATTCGGGTCTTCATTTTCGACGTGATTGTGTATTTCATGCCAGATTTGTGGGTCGTCCTCATAAATCCTGCATTGCCTCGCCTTATTTTTCTTTCAGAGCTCGCTCTGCTGGCGGATTCTTCACGTTCCACTTGTTTGTTTATACGGCCTATCTCACCATGCAGGCCTTTTTTCGTACCTTTGGGTTACTCTGCATCAACTTTGATAGCGCCTTCCGACTCGCGACGTTCTTCTTGCCGAACATGATTCAGTATACGGGGTACATGATACCCACGTTCCAGATGAAACGATGGCTGTTTTGGATCGTACGTTTTTCCCTGTGTTTATCGTGGAAACTAGTCTCAGTCGCGATTAGAGCTACCTAAATCCCCTGTCTTATGCATGGGCCGGCGCAATGGAAAATGAATTCATGCGTACATCCTTGACCTGCGATGGTTCTTACATTGTGCCGAGAAATGGCCCCGGAATGACCAAATATCCGTTCGTGGTCTCGTTTGATGAGCAAATAAAGATTAACATGCAGTGATAGGGATACACTGGGGCCTAACCAAGTCTGTACCCTCTTTGGCTCACAGCCGGGAAGCGACGTGGTTATTGGAAATGACTATCTCGAGGCTGGATACGGGCTTTCGTCCGCGGATATCTGGCGCCGCAATCTCGTCGTAATCATTGCTTTCTTGATCTTTTTCATGTTCACGCAAGTGATTGCGATCGAATACTTTTCTGTGCGTCACCTTTGGCTTTTGAACTCTCGTTCTCGCGATGCTAAAATGGGAATGATGTATAGCCCAAATTATTGGGCGGTTCAGTCTATATTTATGCCAAGGAAGATAGCGAGACAAAGGTGCTCAATGAAGCTCAACGTGAAAAGAAGACCCAACGCAATAAAAAGTCGTACGACGAGAAGAGGGATAGCCGGTCCTATGATCAGAACAAGTACGTCGTGCAGGAGAACCGACGAGGTTATGTGTTAACCTCCGCGGTCTAGGGTCAGCACTCAAGTACACAGGAAGACGTTTACGTGGGAAAACCTCAACTATCATGTCCCCGTCCCCGGTGGGACGAGAAGGCTCCTTCATGACGTTTACGGCTATGTGAAACCCGGGACTCTGACAGCGTTGATGGGTGCTTCTGGCGCAGGTGCGTTTGCCGTTGTTGCTTCTTGTGAGCTGCGGCGAATTCAATCCATGTGATAAGGCAAGACAACGTGTCTGGACGTCCTCGCGCAGCGGAAAAACATTGGCGTTATTACGGGTGATATCCTCGTCGATGGCCGTCCTATTGGCGCAGATTTTGCACGTGGGACCGCTTATGGTAGGTTTTCCACCCCTAATGACTGGTGTTTACTAATCCTATTCTTAGCCGAACAGATGGACGTGCACGAGGGAACGGCTACGGTTAGAGAGGCATTGCGGTTCTCCGCGTATCTGAGACAACCGGCCGAGGTTCCCATCGAGGAAAAGAACCGCTATGTCGAAGAAATCATTGAACTTTTGGAGCTTCAGGACTTTACGGAAGCGCTCGTGTTTACTTTGAGCGTCGAGGCGCGCAAGCGCCTGACGATCGGTGTCGAGCTGGCAAGCAAACCCGCGCTATTGTTGTTCTTGGACGAACCTACTTCCGGTCTGGACGCACAAAGCGCATGGAACTTGGTGCGATTCCTGCGCAAACTTGCAGATCAAGGCCAGGCCATTCTGTGTACGATCCACCAACCCTCGAGTCTACTGTTCGAGAGCTTTGATCGGCTTTTGTTGTTGGAGCGGGGTGGAGAGACGGTCTACTTTGGCGATATTGGCAAGGACTCGGGGGTCATTCGGGAGTACTTTGCCAGGAACGGAGCGGTGTGTCCTCCGAACATGAACCCTGCGGAATATATGCTCGAGGCCATCGGCGCTGGGTTGTCCCCTCGCGTTGGTCCGCGCGACTGGAAGGACGTGTGGCTCGACTCGCCCGAGTATCAGCGGGTACGTACAGAGATCAACGAGATCAAGACCCAGGGATTGGCTGTTCCCGTCACTGAAAAGAGCGAGACGCGTACATGTAGGTTGCCTTTGTCTGGTAATACGGTCTGCTTGCTAACCTTGGATGTGTAGATGCGACGTCGTTCTTGTACCAGCTGCGCACCGTTGTACAGCGGAACAACATTGCATTGTGGCGGTCACCAGACTACGTGTTTAGCAGGTTGTTTGTGCACGCGTTCTTTTCGCTATTCATCTCGCTGTCGTTCCTCGACTTGGGGCACAGCCTCCGTGATCTGCAATATCGTGTCTTTGCAATGTGGGTTTCTTGTTGTCTCGTGAGCAAGATTGACGTTGACGTTTTCTGGCAGTTTCTGGCTCGTCGTCTTGCCTGCGATTATTATGACACAACTGGAGCCAATGTTTATCTTCAACAGACGTGAGTTCACTCACGTATTATTGTGATTTTGTCCCAAAACTGTCGTTTCAGGTACCTTCATTCGCGAGGCGTCGAGTCGGATATATTCGCCCTATGTATTCGCCATCGCCCAGCTCGTTGGCGAGATCCCGTACTCGATATTGTGCGCGACTGTCTACTGGGTTTTGATGGTGTACCCGATGCACTTTGGGCAAGGTGCAGCCGGCCTGAATGGAACCGGGTTCCAGCTATTGATCACCATCTTCATGGAACTCTTTGGTGTCTCGATCGGTCAGCTTATTGCGTCGTTGTCACCCTCTGTCCAAATCGCTGTCCTCTTCAACCCATTTGTTGGGATGGTTCTCTCCTTGCTCTGTGGTGTCACCATTCCTTATCCGACGATGGCGGGCTTTTGGCGAGACTGGCTTTATCAGCTGGATCCGTATACACGGACGCTCTCGGCGATGCTGTCGACGGAGCTACACGGCCTCGTCATCCAGTGTGCATCTGACGAATTCAACGTTTTCAATCCGCCTGCGAACCAGACGTGTCAAGATTGGGCGGGCGACTTTGTCAGTGCTTTCGGTGGCTACCTCGACAATCCACTTGCCACCTCCGTGTGCCGCTATTGTCAATACTCGGTGCGTCGTCTCGTATAATGGGTAACGATGTATCTGACATGTGGACAGGTCGGAGACGAGTTTTATACGCCGCTCAATATCTCTTTCGATACTCGTTGGCGGAACGCGTTCATCTTGTTTTCTTATTTCGTCTTCAACGTCATCGTGACCATTAGTGAGTCGTTTTCTATCCTGCGTGAGTCTCACGTCTGAAGGTTTTCCTAGTCGCGTCGCGTTTCTTGCGGTACGCAAAACGGTGATGGGAGGATTCTCTCCTTCTCCTTTTTATTTATTTATGCGCGGGTTTTTTTTTTCATCCACGTCATGACTCCACTTCATGGAGCATCATCGCATTCTAGACGCATCTGGATTCATGGAAATTGCTGTGCTTGCTATTACTTGCTGTACTATCGTAAATTCGACCTAATACTATTGCCAGTTGACACAAGTAGAACCCATGCTTGTCTTCAACATGGTCTTGGGGAGAGGTCACTACGGAATGGGAGCATGTTCGCGTATTATTTCAGGTAACCTTTATCCACGAAGTGCCGAGTCGGATATGTTCACCCTACGTATTTTCCATCGCCCAGCTCGTTGGCAAGTTCAATATGCACGTTAGCGGAACGCGTTCATTTTGTTTACCTATTTCGTCTTTAATTTCATTGTGACCGTATCAGCGACTCTCTTCTGTGTGTATGCGCGTCGCGCCTGACGGCTTTCCTGGTTGCACCGCGTTTCTTGCGGTATTCAAACGGTGATCGGATGACTCCTTATTTATGGGCGGTTTCTTTCATCCACGTCACGACGCATTCTAGAAACATCTGGATTCATAGAAAATGCTGTGTTTGCTATTACTTGCTGTACCGATTAATATTGTTGCCAGTACGTATGGCAGGTTTTCTTGGTACTTGTTTTGTCACCGTGCCCCAAGGAGAGCCCGAGTAAAGACCCTGTGGTATCGGGCGGTGCGAAGCACGGCAAGTTCGTCTGTACTCACGTGATCACTGACGAGCACTGTACCAACTTTCTTGGCATCGTGTCCTTTTCCTTCTTCTCAGATGCACTGGTATTGGCAAGTGAGCACATCGCAAGCGATGATCGGTAGGATGGGCCGGTTTTCATTCGTTCACTCGCTCCCAACTTGCTGTTCGCAGCGGCCGCGCTGCGCGGGAATCTGTGGGACGCATGTCGTTGATATTTCCTTTTCCATCTCCTCGACTTGCACAGGCACATTCGATAATGCACCACCACATTGACGCCATCGGATTACGCTCACCATGTCACGTGCATCCCGTAGGCACTGGGTCCCCGTCAGTTCATTGGTTGCGTGGTGTCATTTCACAGCGGTTGCTTACGCTGACATCGGGTATGGGGCGTGTTCCCGAGCAAAAAGGTAGGCGACGCGACGTGGATGAGAGATGGGGTTATGGTGCGGCTTTGTCAGACAAAACGGTTTGCTGACAGAGATCACGTGACCTGATGATCACTACAGCAAAGGGGGGGGGGTTCGAAGATATAAAAGACCTGATCCGACTGTACCCCGTTGTTAGAAACGCGCATCCACAAACACACTCCTAGAAACCATGACCGTGAAAATCATCGGGTCAAAAGCCAAATACGACGAACTTGTACGTACATACCAGCACGTCCGAGTCTCAAGCGGTGGCGAACGTTGAACCCTTGCGATGCCGTCCTACAGATCGCCAGCGATAAAGTCGTTTTTATCGACTTTTTTGCCGATTGGTGTGGGCCATGCAAACAAATCTCCCCCGTTTTTGAATCACTCGCGGAGGGTAACACCAAGGAAGACGTTGAATTCTACAAGATCAATATCGACGACCATAGTGACGTGGCCCAAGAGGCTGGCATTAGATCCGTTCGTTATATCTCCCGTCTTGTGGAGTCGACGTGCTTATGATTTTCTGGTCGGATAGATACCGGCATTCCACGTTTACAAGGGTGGTGAGAAGATTGGCGAATTTGTTGGCGCCCACTCAGGGAATTTGACCGTACGTCTGACGTCTTGCTATGAGATATCACTTCACATACTGACGACGATGCGATTCAGGCCCTCGTCGCGACCCACACTAAGGCTGCTGCGTAAATCATCGATCACGTGAAAGTTTGTTATGGCGAGTTTGGTAGTGACGATGCCAATGTATGATTAGAATGAGATATGGCTATATTAATGTTTCTTAAACGCTTGTTTTATCCTCATACGTTGTGTGGTATCTTAACCAGTAGAATCATGATACCATACGATGACGGGATCGGAAGATATATATGTACATTGTGAAGAACAGAAACACGTATACATATATAAGAACTATGTTTGTCGTTTGAGGGTGTGTACGTGTTTCTCTAGGGATTCCTCCAGAAAAGCCATGGGATTTATTGTAACCTGTTCGGCTGTCCGATCTCCCAGTGTCGCACGATCTGAGGCCTAAGGATATAAGAGTGGCCAAACGTGACCTTTGATTCTGAAGTCTAGAAGCGAAATAACGTTGAGCCATGTCCGTCGAAAAAATTACATCCATCACTCAGTTCGATGCCCTCGTACGTCTCCTCACCGGTACGATCAGAGATGGCGCATAATTTGTTCCGAACCCCCCATCGTTATCACAGTTCGAAAGCGACAAGATCTTCTTTGTCGACTTTTACGCTGACCGATGTGGGCCATGCAGACAAATTACGCCCGTCTTCGAAAAGCTAGCGCAAGAGAACGCCAAGGAGGGTGTGGAATTTTACAAGCTCGATATCGACGACGTTCCCCAGCTCGCCGATGCGCTCGGGATTCATTCTGTAAGTCGTTCGTTGATCCCGCAAAACGGGCACTTCAATGTCGTCTTCGTCCCCTGATCCGTCGGTATAGACACCCACGTTCCATGCGTACAAGGGAAAGAAGCGCCTTAATATCGTTGGCGCCGACCGAAGTTCATTAGTGGTCCGTCTGACGCCTTTTGTTGACGAGCTCATGGTTGATCGTGGCGTTGTCCAGGCATTTGTCCAGACCAGTCTCGACCAGTTGTGATGAACTGGGTGTGAATCGTAGTCAAGTCGGACAAGTCAGGTGGTTCGACGCGGGGGAAACCGGAATGGTACTGGTGCCATGGGTCCAGTAGTGTACTTAGTACATAGTACACGAACGTCGGCGAACTCCTGGACCAAGGAGGGTACGAATCTCTCCTCCGATTTCGTTGAAAATCGTATGCTGGGAACGCAACTTGTGGCAGGTGTTATACGCCAGCAGAAACCTTGTTTAGTATATACCAGATGGAAACTTTCGGAGCGCCCGTCGGCAGAATGCGGGGCAGATCCTGAAGACTAATTACAAAAGTGACCTGGCGCTCATCAAGCAGTACAACGTCTACAGTCCTTACATGTCGAATCCATCACTCCCGAGAAATAGTCTGTCGAGATGTAGGACACCCTCAGTTCATTTCACGAGAAATCCGTAATATGCGTGACCCCCTACTCATCACACAGCCCGTCAATAACAACGTCATTTTTATCATGCCGGCTCATGTGCCTCATGCAAGGAAATCTCGCCCGTCTTCCAGCAGCTTGCAAAGTAGAATTCAATTGTAAGGGGTATCGAATTCAGCTTGATATCGAGTAAATCCGGGATGTCACGGTGGAGCCCGGAATCCAATCGGTCACCCGTTTCCCACTTTGCCTTCCATTCATTCCCCTTCGATAGTTCCTACGTATCATACGTACAAGAATAAGGAACTAATCGATACGCTTGATGGTCCATGGAAGTTGTTCGCGGTGGACCTGACTGTTCAGCCGTATGCGGGACGTGGCAAACGCAGGCTCGCATGTATGATTAGGTCCAGAGATGGCTATGTATTGTCAGTAGACCTCCTATCGAAGCTCTTTGTTCGCCTTTTTATCTACGCTCTGCAGGTACAGTCTGATTCTGGCGACCAATTTCCGTGGAATCCACTATCTTGGCGCGGTCTAGCCCGACCTATCTTGACTTGGCCCCTGTTGACCTTAATCTGCGCCGCAACCGCCCGAGGCACAAGTACCGCACCTATACATACCGAAAATTTGGTGCTAAAGAAGAGTGTCTGAGGCCGACTTGAACGCACAGCGCGAAACCTGGGGTATATAAGACACGATGAACCGTCCCAGTCCCACTCTCAGAAACATTGGTCACTCGCAAGATCCTCATCATGTCACGTATCCGAGAAATCACGTCCAAGGATCAGTTCGACACTCTTGTATGTTACATCCTTATCAATCGTCACGATAAACTTGACCCTCACGACGTCGCATAGATCTCTAGCGGCAATGTCGTCTTTGTCGATTTTTATGGCGATCAGCGTGCATCAGACGATCAATCCTCGTCCTTCTTCAAGCAGCTCGCGGACGATATCGTCCAACCAGACATTGAATTTTGCAAGCTCGACGTCGATCAAATCCAAGACGTTGCCAGCACGTATGGCGTCGCGACCGTCTGTCCCATTTCTTAGTTTTGTAACTGTGTCTGGCGCTCACGGTTTGAACTCTGTCCAGCTGCCCACATTTCACGTATACAAGAACCAGGAACGGATCGGTGCCGTTTCTGGCCCCGACCGTGACGCGATAGACGTATGAATGAATCGGATGTCGGAGCTGCAGAAGATCGCTGACCATGATTCTATCTAGCAAATTGTCAAGCTCGTTTTGGACGAGTTGTAGTATATCCGATGAATTGTTAGTACATGGTCTGAATCCGAGGGGAATGTACTTCACAAGAATCTTGGCCTCGTTCGTCACGCCATTCCTCGGTAGGATTATCGCGTTACTGCAGATAAGATACGGCTCCTTTAGTTGGAATATGACGCATGGCGGATTACTTGATCGTAGAACTAAATTCTTGTCAGAGTGCAAACTCGCTCCATATGGACTCGGATTTCGATTCTACCGTGCCAGTCTCCGATTATAACAAGGCGGCTGTGCCAGCCATCACTCTCGAACTAATCAAATCCTACATGCGTACATCCCCGTCTGACTGCGGTAAATGCCACACGCTGACACTTCTTGGATCTTACCCAATGCAGGTTCTGTTTCGTGGGTTTATCTCTGCGTCTCATCTGAGAACGATTGCCAACATGCTGGAGTTTGAGACAACCCTGTTTCTAATTTCCCGACAGACTGGAGCAAGCCACAGCGTTGAGACGCGTAGCGCTCAAAGGAGTGGAACCACATTGCAAGATGCTAGCGTGCGTTTATATTAAAGTAGGCTGCACATGGACGATGGGTATAGATGATAGAATCTTGGATCGAATTATGGTGAAGTGAGAGAAAGAAAGAACGTGTGCCATGCGACTCTCGTCGGGCGTCCGCTTCCAAGCCATCCCAAAATCAGACCTACACGTAGCGATTAGCATCCGTCGTGTTACCAAATCAAGACAAACACAAACCAGACTGAGTTCGAGTGTCCAGACCCTTCTTGCCCATAGTTTCACGGGGATAGTGGATTCCCCGGGCTGCGCCAAATCCACCTCCATGCCGTCCCACCAACATTTGCGCTGTAGGAACAAAAACATGAGTGTGAACCGGTAATAAGAGACGTGAGAGACTCACGGCCGGCTTTCTCCAAAATAGGAGTAGCTTTTGCGCTGTCGCCATTTGGTTATAGTCGATGGTGACCGGGCGTTCACCATTTAGTGCTGGTGGGTGATGGACAATACCCGTTTTGAGCAATACGAGGGCTATCGATGATATGCAGCAGCGGGAGGGTTCTATGGCGCGGAAGCCCCATTCATCATCGCGATTGAATCCACTGCGGTACGTCGTCAACGACCGAAATGAACAGCCGCACAAAATCTGAATCACCTCATGCACAACATATCAATGAGGTGTTGTTCGGCGATATTGTTCTCCTTGTGAACATTGCGTTGCAGTGCAGTGAAAATATTTCGCTTCTCCATAATGTTTTGTCCGCAGCGACGCTTGATGTCAAGGAGGGCGTGGTTGGCGTTGCCATGTTCGTCTGTGGTGGCGTTGCCACTCTTCGGGGGTATTGCAAAGTACTCGAGTTCCTCCCGAAGTACGATGATAGCTTGTTTGCTGAGAAGCGGGTTCTGAGAGGCGGAAGGACCAAAGTCGGAGGGTGAACCGTCCAGCAAATGTTGCTGGGCAGCAAAGAGGCCCGGGGAGTTTGCGGTGCCATAAAACGTGTCGGATGCACTCCGGAAGAATTCTAGCACGTATGCAAAGCACTCGGGATCGAACTAGAGCAAATAGAATTTCAGAGCGCGAAATTACGGGCGTAGGGCACGCAGCATGAGCAGACCCACGTCGACTGCGTAGACTTCTTCGTCCTCCTCGTTCTCGCCACCGTCGGTAAAGGCGGCGCTTTGCCTGCTGAGAACGAGGCCGTTCGGGAAGAGACACAAAAGGACGGATTCAGGGAGATTCATGATTGTCTCCCTGTCCACGGAGAAACGCTTGCCGCGCAGGTCGAGAAGGAGCCTGGTGAGGAGCTGTGGCTGGAGGTTCGACTGGATTGGCACTTGATGCTGCGATACCTGCGTTATCGGGGATGAGGATATTGGAACCGACGCCATGGTGGAAGTTGTGGAAGACGGCTGACGGCGAGTGCAGAACGTTGGACTCGTGCTCGGCCAAGGTTTCGTCTCACCAAAGCCTCGAGGCAATTGCAATGTGTCATGTTTGGTTAAAACAAACAACTCATAAAAGCTGGTTTTTCTCCCTGCCTTACACTTTCATCGAATTTTGGAGTATTCTAGACGGTCGTTCGACACCCGTCCAGAGTGGCCCCGAGCTGCAGAAATCCAGATGACACTGCCAGTATTTCGTATTTGATATTCCTCTGCACTTGCAGGTCTTGGTATGCACACTGCGCAGTGTTCGCACCTAATTTGTTTGACAGCCTGACACGGTGCCCGCAAAAGAGGCCTTTTTTTTCCAATTCGTGTTCCATCAAGGGTGCCATCAGTCTCGCCTCGAGTTTAGATCACGCGTCCTCGGTGGTTGACACGTTGCCACCCAGGGGTAGGACTTGAATTTTTCGCTGCCAACATCGAGATGCAATAACACAAGGAAGAAAATCCGGTATAAAAGTACTAGGAACCCGTAAGTCACATCTATAGAGACACATAGCAAACTCTCATGAAATCCCAACCCTGTCTATGAATAGCTAATGCGGCGTAAACAAGACGGTCACTGTTCATTCGCCTGATCACATATTCAGGGTCTTGTAGACGAGCCGCTAGATCACAGCATGAGGGCTCAGGTGGCACGCTAGACTCTGAACGTCCTACTTACAGTGAGTTGTTCTTGATCTGCGCCCACAAGTTCGCCGATCTGGACACCTTTCACGTACACCTTGAATGCGGGAAGCTAATTGCGCGCCGTCAATGCCACTTTTCATGATCCACCGAGTCGTGTCACACGACTTACATTTCGGACACCCAGTGCCTGAGGGACATCCCGGACCTCCTCGATATCGAGTCGGTAAAACGAGCCCAGCGGGTTTTGTGCGGCCAGTTGGTCGTATAGTTCTGTCATTGGTCGACATGTTGCGCACCATTCGGCCCAAAATTCGATGATGACTGGTCGTTGATTGTTGACCTGGAAATATGAAATTCAATGGGGTTGCCGCGTCTTTGGAGACGTGCAACTCACCACGGCTTCGAAATCGGCCATGGAAGTAATCCAAGCGACAGGCATCGTGAGCTATGGAGGTATGTGAGGAGGAGTGTTCGAGAGGAAGGTTTGTTTTTTTTTTTTTGCTGGTCCTCGTCCAGTCTTCCGACATTTTATACCCAGCTCGCTTGTCCAACACTGCTGAACATCGTGTATCATATCTCTGGTTCATCTCGGGATGTACCATTGCTTCACATATCGGATCGGATCCCAGATTCGAGTGAGCAGCATCATCGTTATTTGGATGAGGTACGAGGGAAAGTGAGCGATAACCAGGCGGAGTAGGCGTGCTTTCCATTCAGACGTCTGCAGGACCATAGCAATGGAGCGCATACTTCTACTGCAGAGTGTTTCCGTTGATGGCTTGGTGACGCAATTTCGGTCATTTACCGACAGCTGGACGGTGCCTTTCCTCATTCCTCTCCAGATGGGATCGCCGGGGGGTGGGATCTATTCCAAAACCGGTGGAATGGGTCCCAGGGACATAGCTTACGTTTCTGCACCATGGCAGATAGGACGTCCGCAGATCATTCGTCTGAGAAGTCGAATGTTGCCGTTGGATATTCAATTTTTCAAACATGCGGTCGTTTCAACATGACATGGAGTGACGGAATGACAATTGCCTCCTCCCTGGCATTGGAACGATTCCTTTCCGCTCCACGGCGGGCTGGATATCGCACACGGAACACGAACGAGAGGAACGATGTGCCACTTTTCCGGGACAAATATGTCCAGCTGCCACGTAGGTTGGTTGATCTTGTCTGATGGTCTTGACTTGCCGTAAGACTAATAATGAAAGAGATGAACCTTGGCATCGTATTTAGGAAATCATATGTATGCTCAATGTTGCGAAGCCCAAATGGGGCTCTTCCAGCCTCATGGTCCCCTTGGCTGTCGCCGCCGAGTTTAGTGCTAGTTGGTGTGCTTATCGTTCATATCCACAATACATGACGTCTCACAGTGTATTGCTTTTTCCCACTGCAAACAGCGTTGCACCGCTTTTGCTGGTCTAGATTGGTTAGTCTCATTAGTTGGGGTCTAGTCTCAGCGCTTCAAGAATCGGATGCTGAAATTCAGTGATGGTTATGGAAGATATCCAGGGATGCTTCGCGTCCTTGCTTCGATCTGCGGAGTGATCGAACGCATTCATACATCAGATCAATATTTGGGGAATCCGTATTCCACATGACAACTGCGATCGCGATTTCCAAAGGCGCGTCGGAGGAAAGCGGGCCATGGCGATACGCCAGCAATATCTTATTTTCAACAGCGAAAAAAAGAAAGGAGAAAAACACCATGGGTCCTCGGAAATTCGAAATTCGATATTTCGATCAGCTTTGCCAATTAAGTTATAGTGCGTTCGGGCGTTGATTGGTGTCTGCACTGCTCCCGCGACGTATTCATACAGTCGTGTTTCGACAGTCAATCAGATGAGGCTAGGCATGTCTTTTTCTTTTATTTGATCGCTGACTACGGTCACAGGCATACATCGCAAGTCGGACATTGTCCTCTTTACTACCTCGCCTCATCAGAGCTGAGCGTTTTCTCTCCCCTACAACCAAAAGTCCGTCTTATCAGACCAATAATTCGCCGAATTCCAATCTAACATGCCTTTGTTCCTTCTTGTTCCGATTGTCCCGTCGGCGCTTTCTGTTCTGCCCTGGTGGCGTCCGGAGCGTGCATGGTGACTCGTTGCGAGCGAAGGAGAATAAAAGACACTCCGAAATGAAAACCCACCACGCGAAGCAGTCATATCGTGTCAGAGCGGCCAGCGACAAATGAACTCATTCATAACGTGTGACAGATACGAGCATGATGTTGGTAGTGGTCCGATATCGCTTATCGACGGCACAGAGACAAACGTGCACGGTCTGCTTTGTGTGTCGACCTGTCCGATCCGATCGTCCTTGTCCGCGTACACGCACTGGCGTGGGACTTGCGATCTAGATTTGGGCGTGAACGACAAGGCGGAGCGCGAAGGGAAAAAAAAAAAAAAATAGGAGCCCGAACTGCTGTGCAGACGACGTTTGGGGAAAACGTGTAGGACGCGCGCTGTTTGCGGCTTCCATTATGTCCACTTTTTCTCCCTGGCTGCGACGGTGAAGTGGCCCCCTGAAGGCCTTGACCTCGGAGGTCTGAGCGGTGGTTGGCACTTGTCCGTTTCAAGGCGGGCGTATTACGTACGCGGTGGGCGGTCGCGTGGCACTGGCTGTGGTCCGAGGCTTGACAAAAACGGGCGAAATTATTGGGACCGTCATTCAGCTGACCTTGAACGCTGGAGAACAATATTCAACAGCGGACCGACTTGTCCGCGAGATTCCATGATGTACGTCGCGACGTACACGGATATGAAGCGTGAGGACGCGACGCGCTGAACACGCAAAGAAGTGTTCCGTAAACGTATCTACCTATGATGTGGATATGATGAACCGAACAGACGATGGAGCGTACTTGGAAGGGAGGGAGTGGGGGAATGTTGTGGAAGAAACGCAGGCGCGTGGCAGACGCGTGCTGTGCCGTGGGGGACGCGTGTGTTGTTCATGTTCCCAGGACTCCTTCTCAGTGATGTCATGACGGCAATGGAGCTTGATTGTCTCGGAGGCCCTGATGGTGCGTTTCATGATGGTAGAACAAGGTTGGGGGAGTGCGGGGAGGACGGATGACGTGTGTAGTCCCTTGTGCCAGCGATGGAAGATGCGACGACCCTTGGGAAGGAGTGTGGTGCTGGCTTTGTCGAGTGAACATGCGAAAAAGGTATGCCACAAGTAGGGGATGATGGCACATAATATAATGGTATGGACGTTGATAGGAATAGTGTACGAGATCCAAGATAGGGCAACCCCACGTTGATTGACGTGGTTGTATCAGCTTAGGCGGCCGACCTCGATCATTGACAGGATGCGCACAGTTGAGTACATACGCACACGATCAAGAACGGGCCAAGTTGGTGGCATTGGGGAAGAGGTTCCCGACGTGCAAGACGACGTCATTTCGAAGACATGACTGTTCCTGGCCAACATGTGTTGAGTCCATCACAGGCGGAGGCACATTACTCGGGCCGCGTCAACAATTGGTTCGTGTGAGTATGAAACGTTTCATTCTGAGGAACATTTGATGCAGTGATGTATATCCGACGCCCCATGGGCTCGCTACAATTACACAGGTCGACGGCAAAACGGGCGATGAATCCCGCTTGGAAGGGGAAATATGTTTTTTTAAGAACAAGTCAAATGTGAAATGTACGGTGAGCAGCAAATTCACCTGACTTAATGCCCATTGCACAGAGACGGGGAGTCAGGGCTATGCAGAATCCGCGCAGCTGGTCCCAGGGTGGGCTACCCTACTAAAAAAAAACGGCCATAATTTCCATAGGGCAAAACTAGGTTACCCTGAGCCGCAAACGGTGACGAAGGGGGTTGTAGACTGTATCTCGGCCGGAGAGCAAATTGATGTTAATGAATCATGTATGCGACCTGATTCGAGGTGCTCTGCTAGCGTAGGAGAGCCAAGGTACCAAGCTGGACAGAAATAAAGTATTCGGGTTCACGTGTACCTGCCGAACCTTGGAAACAACAATTAAACAATGCACGTTTGTGCCGCATTGTTGACCACCTCAACCTTCCGATTTCTTTTGCACAAAGTCAGCGTCGTAGAAGTAGTTTGAAGAGAGCGTGCATAGGATACTTGAAGTGTTTTAGATCAAACGAATCCCTTTCTATTTTTTTTTTTGGCGGATGACGGTTTGGTTCCCAACGGTGTTGTTGCCATCCTCCCACCATCCGACCTCGCCGCTCTTTATCTTCGCCACCATCTTCCCTACGGACCTTTCAGCGCTTCGGGCAATTTCTGCCCACCATGAGCTACCCCCAACAGCACCGTCAAGCTCGACTCAGTCGCCAACATCAACCGCCGTCTTACCCTGCCCAACAGCCGTACCCGCAGTCAATGTTACCACCGCCTTCCACTTCGCCTCCCGCAGGCCCTTTTTATGGTCAACAACCCCTCAGCCCTCGCTCCGCCCAGCCCAATATCACTTTTCAGAATATTGAACGTGGTGACAGGCAAGGCACCCTCGACGGCCCTCGTCAGCGAACTATGCCCTCTGCATACCAGAGTCAGTTCTCTCCACCGCACCCTAAGGTAGAGACAGGCGAATTTTTGGAGCAGGAAAGGGTAGGCAGGAAGAAGAGCTTGGTCAGACCAGACAGGGAAAAGATCGAACCTGGCCACCGACAGTGGCATTATCGATCCCACGTCGAGCAGATGGCGGACGGCAACAGGGTCGGCGTGCAACCTTCCAGTGGGTAATCCCATGAAAAAAAATCGCACATTTACCCTGACCCGTTTCTACACTCTAGCTACCGGAAATTATCCCCAGAAGCTTCGCCGCGGAAAATCGTTGCTTGCGCGAGAAGAAGATGTAGCAGAGTCGGGTCTCGCGCTCTTCAAACGTGGGGCTACCTTGCGTCGAAAGCGTCCACAGTCCACTCTATCCACCGCTCCGTTGACGGTACCGAGCTCTTCTCGAAGATCGTGCCTTGATAGTATCGGACCCGGTCCAAAGGATTGTTGGTTCATTTACTGCTACTTCATCACGTGCTGGGTTCCTCCCTTTGTACTCAGGGCGTGCGGTAGGTGACGTTGATATGTTACCGTGTCGCCAATTCTCACCCATGTCATTAGGTATACGGACGCCTGAGCAACAGCGCGCATGGAGGGAGAAGTGGGGTTTACTCAGTATCATTCTTTCGGAAATGGCCGTTGTCGGTTTCATCACTTTTGGTTTTACGGAAGCAGTCTGCGGGACCCCTCCCAATCGATATCACCAGGGTCAGATCAGCAACAGTTCGGTGATCATCCATGGTTACGACTACGATTTCTCGAATTTCAAGCATCCTGCCGTTGGACAGTTCAATGGTTCTACCAATCCACTCATCACTGGTGGCTGGAATCTCTCCTCGAACGATGCAAGCTTCATGTTCCAAAACGTCAATCAAAATTGCTTGGGCTATATCACAAAGGCTAGTGGTTCTCCCATCAACGGGACTGGAGAAACCCTGGATTGGTACTTCCCGTGCAACATCTATAATCCGCAGTCCAATACAGTCAACACAAGTAACTATAACTCGATCACCAACTGCCACGTATCTTCCCAAGCTAGGCAAGGACTCTCCGGTATGGTGCCTCTTGGGCAGGTCTACTACACGTGGGAAGACGTTGCCGCAACAGACCGTAACCTGGCAGTGTTTGAATCGTGAGATTGCCTTGGCCGTTTCATTCGCCGTCGAGATTGACTTTGTGGTTTAGCAATGTGCTTGATCTTAATCTGCTTACTGCGCTCAGCACCTCCTATGTTCAGTACCCGTCGCTCTTTGACGAGATGAAGACTGCGACTGGTATCTACAATGGCAATGACATCACCATGATGTTAATGCGCGCCGGCGACTATCAGCTTGGCAAATGTCTCGAGGACATCGTTACTGTTGGGTTCATCGACACCAATAGCATCGGATGCGTTGCCTCCGACGTCGTCCTCTATCTCTCCCTCATTTTCATTGTGGGTGTCGTCGTTATTCGATTTGCCATGGCCGTGTTGTTCTCATGGTTTTACTCGTGGAAACTCGGCAATTTCCCTCGAGAGACTTATGAGCAACGAATGCAACGTGCCGAAGAGATTGAGGCTTGGTCCAACGATATCTACCGCCCTGCACCTAGTGAATACCGGCCCAATGTTTCGAAGAATGGGCTGCGCAGTGGGAAGAGCAACAAGCGTTCAGTCCTCCCTTCCATCTCTCGCTTCACCCCGGTCGAGAATGCCCCGAAAGGGCCGAACCCCCGTCCGTCGACAGCCTACGGCTTGCTCGATGTCCCTAACAAACGTAGCACTTCATATTTGACGCCCAGACCACCTGGGAAGGGATCACCTCCCGATTCCCCTGGCTACCGTTTCTCGAGGAGTACGGCGTCGGTCGCTGAATCATCAATGCGCGGAATCTTGGCCCGCTCGTCATTTGCTGATACGCCATGTCCTTTCCCACTTTACAATGTCGTTCCCCAGCCCCCTCCTGACTTTGAGCCATTCAACTTCCCCCTTGTCCACACCATGTGTCTCGTCACGGCATACTCTGAGTCCGTAGAAGGTCTACGGACGACGATCGATTCGCTCGCCACCACGGATTACCCCAACAGCCACAAGCTCATTCTAGTCATCGCTGACGGTATGGTCAAGGGTGCAGGAAATACGCTCACGACTCCCGACATTTGTTTGTCAATGATGAAGGAATTCGTCATTCCGCCCGACGAAGTTCAGCCCCACTCGTATGTTGCCATCGCCGACGGCCACAAGCGACACAATATGGCCAAGGTCTACGCTGGCTTCTATGACTACGATGATTCGACGGTCGAACGTACCAAGCAACAACGCGTTCCGATGATCCTTGTCGCCAAGGTCGGCAACCCTCTCGAGGCCAACGATGCGAAACCTGGAAACCGCGGCAAACGTGACTCCCAAATCGTTTTGATGGCATTCCTCCAAAAAGTCATGTTCGACGAACGTATGACGACATTCGAGTACGAGTTCTTCAACTCGATATGGAGGGTGACAGGTGTCAGTCCCGATCGGTATGAACTGGTGCTTTGCGTGGACGCCGATACCAAAGTATTCCCCGATTCGTTGACGCGCATGGTTTCTTGCATGGTTGTGGACGTCGAGATTATGGGACTCTGCGGTGAGACGAAGATTGCGAACAAGACAGACAACTTTGTTACCATGATACAAGGTAAGCGAACCTTGCGTCCAAGTGCGTGCATACTGACGTCTCGTACCTAGTCTTCGAGTATTACATCTCGCACCATTTGACAAAGGCGTTCGAGGCAATGTTTGGTGGTGTTACTTGTTTGCCGGGTTGTTTCAGCATGTACAGGATCAAAGCTCCTAAAGGCGACACTGGTTATTGGGTTCCTGTCTTGGCCAATCCAGACATCGTAGAACACTACTCGGAGAATGTGGTCGACACGCTTCACAAGAAGAACTTGCTGCTCCTGGGTGAAGATCGGTACCTCACCACTCTATTGCTCAAGACCTTCCCGCGACGAAAGAACATGTTCTGCCCGCAAGCCGTCTGCAAGACCATCGTTCCTGATTCGTTCCGCGTTCTCTTGTCACAACGTCGTCGTTGGATCAACTCGACCGTACACAACTTGCTCGAACTTGTCCTTGTTCGTGATCTCTGTGGAACTTTCTGTTTCTCGATGCAGTTTGTGGTCGGTATGGAGTTGTTGGGTACACTGGTCTTGCCTGCGGCCATCAGTTTCACCCTCTATCTTATCATCATCTCCATCATCCCCAATGGACCCAACACGACTATTCCACTCATTTTGTTGGCATTCGTCCTCGGTCTTCCCGGTCTCCTCATCATCGTTACATCACGCAAGATTGCTTACATCGGATGGATGATTATTTACCTCCTGTCCCTTCCAATATGGAACGGACTTTTACCTGCTTATGCGTTCTGGCACTTTGACGACTTTTCCTGGGGCCAGACACGTCAGGTCGCTGGCGACAAGGGTGGCGATCACGGTGACAAGGAGGGCGAATTTGATTCTTCTCACATTGTCATGAAACGGTGGGTCGAATTCGAGCGCGAACGTCGCTGGAAGAATGGTATTCAGTCCCGTGACTCGACGGCGGACAAGAGGTAGGCGCATTTTGTTTCAATGGTGGATGAACTGATCTGGGTAAACAGTTACAGGTATTCGATGGGTTCGACATCTGACATTAACCACCCACCATCAAATGGGGGCCCTGATTCGTCCACCTCGGAGTCGTCACCCTCGGCGCCTTATGGCGCTAGGCAGCGCTACGACAGCGGTCCAGTGGTGCTCCCGGCTCCGTTGTCAACCAACAGAACTGTTGCCTCAGGCGGTTCTGCATCCTCGTTTGTCATGTCCCGCTCGACTGAGGATGTCACGTACACTTCAGACATTGGTTCCATTTCCAACCAACGCCTGATCTCTACCCCTCAAGATCACTACAATGATACATACCCCCAATTTGACGCCCAAGTTGCCCGCGCGGCTGGAACCAATGGTGGCGTTCTTCGCAACCCTACCCTTTCTAGTCAATACCCTGGTGAAACGCAAAATCCGTTCCGGGCATCTGAGGCGGCAGCGGCGGCAATCGCGTACGACGATCAGTACGGTGGGTATTCCACGGAGCCAGAAGAGCTACCACCAGTACCAGGCCAACGGCAGTCACGTGGGGTGAGCTTGTCGGACAATGGTCCCGTACCTGGTCCCGATGGTGTACGAAGAGTGGCAAGACCAACGTCTAGACGGCCCACATCGCAAGCGCCTCGTTATTCACGTTCGTCGACGGTGTTTAACCTCCCTCCTGGTGCAGCACCACCACAGTCTGGTGGTGGGGGATTCGGGTACTAACCCACATCGCTGCTGGACTTCTGGACGCTTGAGCGATAATTACTGTCGCCCTGTTTATAGCGATGCCTGTTGGACTGAAGAACGTTTTGGGACATACCCCGCTCGCGCATATTTGCCGTGTGTTATATGATACCTAACGACTTTCCATTCTCTCCCTTGCCTGGACCATCTTTTTTTTTTTAAGAAAACTCTTCTTTACCTAACTTAGCGTATCCATTTTTTCCCCTCGTTACAAGATTAGTGCAAGGCCGCTCTGCGATTGATGCATCCATCTTTTTTTTTTTCTTGCATACGGTCCATCCTCTTTCTTGGATTTATTTTACCGTTTGATCTCTCAACATCATGGATATCATCTTAGAGAGCTTGGACTTGTATGAAGAGGTGGGTATGTCAATTAGGACGAAATATAAAGAAGCATGGTGCGTGTCATGATACGGTAACATGGCCGATCTCTCCCAGCCGAGCGAGTGAACGTGAAACATTATTCGCAAGGATAAACGAGAGAAGGAGCGATCCCTGTGTACTCTCGCGTGATCCGAGCCTACGCGATAAGAAGTCACACCTATCAACAACGCCTGAAACGTCGTCTGCAGGGGGTGAGAGGGTCCCTGTGTAATCTCTCGTGCGATCTGATGCGATAAGAAGGTTTGCCGGTGGCGCAAACAGCCGTTTTGTCGCCTCGATGCAAATGATCAGAAGCGTTCATTTGGGGACCCATCGTGACAAAAAGGCTGTTGGAGTCGCGGACATGACGCGTCACGGGATGATGGCGTGACAATAATATAACATGACACATACTGGGAAAAAAAAAAATTGTGCGAAACTGTGCCAGTACTGTACTCTTTGGTGCGAGTCGACGGGAGAATGTATATATGTTCCAGCGCTCGAGGAGCGATCGCCCCAACTCCCGTCGATAAATGAAAGCGTAATGAACGATCTGGGAGGCGTTCGGTCATCGAAAAATGCTCGAAATGACGACACATACTTGATTGCGTCGAGCGTCGCCCCCAACCCACCGAGTTGCGCAAACAGAAGAGAATTGCATCTCGGAATTCGGACTCGTGGCTACGAACGTAGGGTATGCGTTTGAGTTTGATATGGCTTGATGCAGCGTTTTGACGGGACAGACCCATCGTTGCGAACCCTTTACATGTCTGTTTGCAGTCATCCAGTGGGTGACCTTCACATCACATCACATCGATGCTGTGAAAGAACAGAGGCGTTTGGCAAACCGAGTGACCTAGGTCGAACGGATGAGTCTTAGCGAAAAGACAATCAAAACAGTAAGGCCTCACGAACACCGATAATTTATTTCTTCGAACCCCGGTGAGAGGGGGGGGAAAACATTCTCTCTTGGTGATGGCGACACCTATTCGTCGTAAAAATGTCCGGGGCGAGGCCGTACCTATCGAGTGCATTGCGCTGCGCTAGCCTTCGAGGTAGACGACTTGCAGCACTGGGACGCGAAGGCCATCCAGAGGGGTGGTGCATGAGGGTTGCCCATGTCAAGCTGGATTGGCGTTGGAACAGATGTCGCAATACGAACTTCAAGTACATTACATTTCGCTCGAGTGTTCTAGCAAGATCAGTTGAGAGCTCCGTGAAGAGCAACCCGCAGCGTTTTGGTGGGAAAAAAACGATAGGTCAATTGGCACGATAGGGTACTTGGAACCCATAACCCTGTGTCCATTGAGGTTCTCAATGGGCATGCGCGGCTGTCAGCGCAAGTCTGAGTCGAGAAAAAATATCGCAAGTTACCGACAGTGAAAAACGTGCGTCTGTTCCGCTTCGCGTTGGCTGCCTCCAGAGATCACCCCCGTACATCGGTCATGCGGACCAGCTGGATAGTCTCGACATACACACATGCTGCAACTCACTGGACCGATCATATTGTAGCTTGTCTTGAAGCGACCGTAGGAGTCGTTCCCGATCAGTGGGAAACCGATACTCGAGTATCTCTCTCGAACCCCGCACGAGCCTCTCGCGGCCTCTGAGAAACGCGTGGGTCCTCTTGTCCATACCACACGTGCGAAAGCACTTGTCCTCGTTTGGAGCGTCGTCCCACTCGTACGTCGGCTCAGTAGTCTCCTTACCATAACCGGCCGAAATTGCGATAAAAGGCAGGCAACGGTAGTCCGGAGTAATGTTTTCATGGTCGTGGTTTTTTTTCGAGTTCGAAATGAAGACGTGCGACACGCCATCGGGATTGCCATCCCGTTCAGCCTCGAAGTACATTAGGATGACCTTGTTTATTAGAGGCTGCCGAAAACAACATTGGACCGTGCTCGTTCACGCCAAATGACACGTTGTCTAATCATCGATGCTACATATGTACGCGCAAGAATGAGAGACGTGGATTGAACGAGAAAACGATGCAACGTACGACAACTGGTCAATGTCATCGTCGCTTGTGATGCACTCACTCATCTCCACCCAGTGGGAGAACTTGACAAATGCATTTCGAAATGTTTTGCGAGCCCCTGGTACCTCTTTCCTGACCTTGGGCTCGAAAATAAACCCCAGAAAATCGATTATCGAAACCGTTGCATAGCCCTTGAAGTCATCTTCGTCCGCGAGTTTGAAAAGATCATCGTTCTTATTGTAAACACAGAGATCCTTGGCAAGGAGCCAAAACGTGCGGCCAACTATCTCGCCGATGTTGACTATATCTATAGTCCGTTGGGACATTAAAAGCAAGATCGTCGTCAGTGTGGAATATAGAGCTGGAAAAGTGATGTCTGTGGGGAAAGTGTCATTTCCTTTGATGGGACGCCCGGCATGCAACAAGGAAGCGGCTGCACACGACAGAATAGGTTCCGAAGGATACATGACACAATTGTACTTCCACCCTTGCGGGTGTTGGAGATCAGCCCGTTTAGTAGTACTTTCTTACCGTACGTTCATTACCTTTCCTTTTATGGACATCAGCGTTACCTACTAGTAGCGCGACTCGCGACCACACTCTTTTCCCCCCAGTCTCATACCATGTCGCTGGAGTCTAACCCCTCCTTACAGTCGCCGTGCCCCAAGAGCGGGTTTTGAGACGAACACAAAGACATTTCGTCGCCTACTCGTCCATGTACTTGATAGAATCTTGCCAACCGAATGCAAAATCGACACAAAGCCTCTAAGAAAATACGGAAGACGCTTGATCGAGCTCATATGTCGCGCTTCCAACATAGCCTTTGTTTTGCGAGTTCGAGTATCTCATGAACCGAGGAATAGCCCTGTAGCGAGAACCATCTATGTATAAATTTGTGAATAGATATCGAAGCATAGAATCAAAAGCTCGCATTGAGCGTCCATATCGAACAATGTGCTTCACGCTCGCATATTCACCTCGGCCGAGTTCTTTGATCCCTTTTAACGAAGGAGAATGTTGGTCCCATACTAGTGGTGTATACGGCGGGAAAAAATTTGATATCAGATTTGGAGCTACGATCTTGTGTTGGCATAGGACAGCGCAACTATAGTCGCCCACAAATCCCTCTGATGACGTCAATACAAATACTGACCAAACAGCGTTTTTTTTCCTCTGAGTGTGATCTGATGGTCTCAAGCAACAGTTTCTCGAGTCCTCTTGCGTGAAGATGAAATGTCCTCGTATAACACATGTGCCTCGTCGAAGGTGATGACCACGCCGGGGTGGCCCTCATTCAACTCGATCCACGGAAGTTGGTTCTCACTATCGACCAATCTGGACGTTGATCGATTTCGACTTCCTAGTCCATTATCTCAATTTGTAGTGTAGTCGTGACCTAGCAATTTCTGCAACACTGCCGAGTGGCAGTGCTGGCGACGCGTCTTCACCCGCCTACCACTTCCCTGTTGTACATACAGTTGCTCCCCAGCCTGCCACTGTCATAAACAAACTTCACGAATAGTTTCTTTTGCAAGGGTCTCACTTACTTATCCAAAGGGGATGCACGTCTTAGCAACCTGATTCCGTTAGGAAGTCGGAGTAATGACAATACTACATAGCTCGGGCCTGAGGACACCAGGAAAAACCCCCACCAGAATGGTTCCAAAAGCGAAGCGCATCCCTCGACATGGGTGCTCATTATGCATACTTCTGGCTCCGTAGTTCAGTTCCTATTAACGAGTTTCTAGATGGAGTCCCATATCCAATGGCCCTCTTGCGATGTAGAAAGCCGTGTGGCAGTGAGAAGACTTACGAACCGAATTAACAAAGGCAAGGTTTTTGTGGTGCCATCTCAGAGGTTCGTCGTCAACTTTGCTTTTGACCACCAAGATTCCGAATCTCATCAACGTCAACTCCTCAATGCTCAGTCGCCTCATTTTTCTCCATATACCATTGATTTATTTAGATCAGAAAGGACTCGAAATTCCCATGACTTCATTCACGTCGAGGTTCAGAATCCACTGCAAGTCTTGATGTCAAAACAAAGCAGAACAACGCAAGCTGCACATGCC
Source organism: Solioccasus polychromus (assembly GCA_038090335.1). Lineage (NCBI taxonomy): Eukaryota > Fungi > Basidiomycota > Agaricomycetes > Boletales > Boletaceae > Solioccasus > Solioccasus polychromus. The sequence goes on along the minus strand of JBBPMM010000110.1, from coordinate 10,974 downwards.
GCCCGCCGACATCGTGTTGGTAGACCCTAATTTAAGTAATGTATCCTCGTACGTGATCTCAATAAGAAGACTTATCCGTTTCTCAATGGGCAGGGGAAGGTATCTTCGGGACTTGTTCGCATGGCAGTCTCCCGGTATCAATCGTTCGAATTCACAATTAGGTAGGGTGCATGAATACGAGAGAGGAGTTGGGTACGGGTGTGGAGTCGGTAGTAGCAGAAGATGAGGTGACTAGTGAGTCGTCAGGCTTTCGAGCTGGGACTGATCTTTTCTTTCTTCACGGACGTGATCCTTGTAGTCGTATCCTATCTGACTCGAGTAGTAGCCCCCAGTCCCAGGTCAAGAATTCTTGGGCCTTTCAGAAACGTTTAAACGTCTTGGATAAGTTTTTACGGTGTTGATTTCGACGAAGCACGGACGAAATGCAAGTGGTATGTGAACACAAACCCCAGCTTCTATCACGTCTGATGGGAGTTGCCGTCTACCTTTATGAAGCGCGGGGGATCCCCATGTTAGTGAATCGGTGTAACTCTAATACATGTTGGTGCTATGTATCTAGAACTTCAGAGTCTGATGGGATCTCTAGCACATTCCTTGGGCGAGCACGTGATGAGAAATCAACCCCTGTTTCGGCGCTAATTTGACGATAAGTGTCGTCGCGCCGTGATGCATGATGGCACACTGTCAAGGAAAAGAGTGTAGACGTTTCAACTTTCAACATGGAGTTACCTCGACGGCTCGCCAAAGATATCACGACAACCAGAGTTATGGGAAGAATGGACGAAAATGCTGCCACTGGCTCCGCCCGGCAACGTGGACAGGATCACGCCACTGTTCGGAGACGCAGGCGATCCACGATGTTGAGGACGTCGCCAAGACACGCACGCATAACGGGATGTGATCAGCAAGGAACAATATTACACAAGTGTGGTAACGGATATTCCCGATAAGTAGTTATCCTTTTGTATAGACTTTACATAGTTTAAACGCCTCGTTCACTCTTGTTCGTTCCCTCGCCCCTGCTGCTAAATGCCCCTCCTTGGCGGTCTGTTCAACAAACGAAATAACCAGAATTCAAGGCGCCCTTCGACCACCGCGACCGAGTCCGTAGCTTCCTCTGCGAGTAACAGAGATTCGACCGACGGCGACTATGTCCTCCCCGACAAGTCCCTCCCACACCCACCACCCATGTACAACTTGCCAGCGTCGGGCTCGTCCAGCAAGCTTAAGCTCCCATTTCGTCGCAAGGCGGTATCCCCACCCCAGCCAGATCCCAAGGACTCCACCTGCTCGGTCGTCTCGCTCAACGATGCACCTTCTCCAATGCGCGTGTCCAGCCTGACATCAGACTCGGGTCATGGCCTTCTTCCTCCCCCTCGCAAATCATCCATCTTTGCCGCCTATAATGATTCCTGCCCATCCGTCCACTCGCTTCCTAATGACTCCTCCACTCGTGTTCATCCCGATACCCTCGCTAGACTTTCTTCCTCCGATATCCATAGCGAACCTCGTTCGTCTCCTCCTGACCATGCACCCAAAAAATCCACTGGACTGTTTTCTTGGACCAGAGAACGCACAAAATCCAAGCCATTGCCGCTTCAGTCCCCTCCACCTCCGACAAGTCCACCCGCTGACGATTCGTCGTTTTATCTCAAGTCTTTTCGTCATGTCCGTGCAGATTCGCCCGCCACGCCCACAGAAAGGTCCCCCATGTCTTTATCCAGCGTGTCCAGTTCGCACCTTGAGCCCCCGCCGCGCCCGCGGCCAAGAGGCGACAGTGTCGCGTCTAATTCTTCCCAGAGAATATCCGTTGCAGCATTTAGGGAAGCCCAGGCTCGCAGTCGTGCGAATTCTCCCGCTCCCTCTTTCCGGCCGCCATCGACTGCGGATACCCTCCGCGTAGACGGCATCGGCAGAAAACGTGCATCTACCGTTTCTGAGCTCTCCGGCTCTGATCGCTTACAGCCGAGTAAGAGCCCAACGGGTTCTACACCCATGTCAAGCCACCGGCCCGATTCGTCCGCCTTGGACACTTCTTCGGAGTCCTCCGAATCCGAAGATGAAGACGAAGAGGTTGATAGCGATGGTGTGCCCCTGACGAAACCTGCCCGGAAACGGACGATAACACGCCGTGTTGCGCGTTCCGACGCCGGTCACAGCTCAAACATATCCCCAAAGTCTTCTGCCCCGCCACTAACGTATCAGTCGGATCAGTCGCCGTCTGCTCGGCCACGGGCATCTGTTTCCACAAGCGCCCTGACGCCAAGTGCGGCTGCACGCAGAGCGTCGATCCTGACGGCGACTTCCAGCTTACAGGGTGAGGCACCAATTATGACGATTCTCGTACCAATTTAATCTCGAATGTAGCGCGTCCACCGCCAAAGTCTAAAGACGATTCGGACGAGTCCACTGACTCTTCGGACACTGATTCTGAAGACATGCCCTTGTCTGATTTGGTAGCTCCACGCCGACCTGGCAGTTCGGCATCTAACCGGTCCGGTAGTCGGCCTCGGATGCCCGCAAAGCCGCTCATTGACATTAATTCACTGGTTGGTGGCCCACCGCTGCTCAAGCCTATTTTGCGGCATGAAGATTCGGTCAAGGACCTGCGAAAGGAACAAGACGCTGAAAAGGACCCACCCTTCTCTATCCCCGCGGTGCTCGCGCTTTCTTCTTCGACTTCTTCCCCCGTAACTCCATCTAAGCCGAGTACTACGCCGGTTGAACAGCCCGCATCTACAGCGCATCATCGTAGATCTAGTAGTGCCGATCTCCCGAAAGGCAAGGAACCTGACAACGAAGACGATCTCATGAATGCCATCCGCTTAGTTGGCTCCCTGGATAAAGAACCAGATCAGTCTCCTGGGCCTTCCATGCCGTCCGTCTCTGATCGCATCGTGCCCACCCCCATTCGGGCTCGTGAGCCTACCTCGTCGTTTGCCGTGCTCTCTCGACCCCCTCACAGGCAGAGCACCGCCGACACTGGGTCATCGCTCTCGCCAGTCTCTTTGAATACTCCCTCTCCTCAACCTGATGGGCAACACATGGGCAACACACATAGTCAGAAAGACAAGTCAGACGTGATGTCTATTTCTACAAAGTCGACGACGTCGCGAACTTCCTCTCGCATTCCACCCGTGCCCCTTATCCATTCAATACCCGACTCTCCCTCGCTCAAGGAAGAACATAAAACCGGTCGCCCACGCTCTGCTTCGCGTCCCTCGGCAGTCAACACGCCCGAAGGACGTTCCCACCCTCTCTCCACCACGATATCGACATCACATAAAATGCCATTGCACGGGTATCAGCCCCCGCTCATGCCCCAACGTCCTTTTGCGAGTAACAGGTCCACTCGAGGGGAAAGTCCCGCGGGGAGCTCTACCGGGGACTCGAGCAGTGGGCGTGCGCCATTTACACCGCTCGATGGTAGTGACATTGGCGTGCGATCCAAGGACGATGCGAGCGACGTCGGCTCTACGCTCAAAGCCCGTGGACATGCCAAGAAGCCAAGCGTGACGTTTGAGGATCAGGTTCGCGGTCGGGAGCGGGCAAAGACGGATCTCACGGGCGAGCAGCGGACGCGGGAACGGAGGCGCAGCGAGGCCAAGGCCGCGATCGAGGTTTGTTTCGCGTGCTGATCCGCGGATCGTTGTGCTGACGACACTGATAGTTTGGTAAGATCGTAAATGGTCGCGGGCCGCTCGTGCATGACGACTCGGACGACGACATGGGACAGCGTGGCCGTAATCCGACGATCAATGTGACGATGGAGAATGGTATTCCCGGGATGCAGCCTGGTTGGCCGGCTTGGCAGCAACCGATGCCCATGGCCTCCCCCCAGTTCAACAACGATCCTGCATTCATGGCTGCACACCAGCGTGCTCTCCTCATTGCGAAGCAAGCGTACCAGATGGCAGTTGCACAGCACGCGATGCAGATCGCGGGCGAAGAATGGGAGCGCAGCTCCAACGTTGGGTTCGGAAGTGGTGGTTCTGTTTATGGCGGCGGAAGCGTGTACGGTGGTGGAAGTGGCGGCAGCGTATACGGTGGTGGGAGCGGAGGTAGCGTCTATGGCGGTGGTATGGCGCCGATGGGCATGATGGGCATGAACATGGGGATGCTCGTCCCGCCGAACCAGTGGAACAGGAGCTCGGTAGCCTTTCCCAGCTCAGCCTCGGCCTATGGTGGCATTAGCAGCTCGCAGAGCGAATTCGGGGGCGTCTCAGGCTGGGGCGCGCGGAGTGCCCAGGGACATGGGGACTCTCGTTCGAGCCATGGGGCTCCCAATAGCGCGGCGAGTTCGTATGGAGGGGGTTCAAGACCGCGCGCGTGGACGGGCGTTGCACCGACGTCGTCGTCATCTGCGCAGCCAACACGGGTGCCTGGTAAGACGCAGCCTACACGGACCCGCGCCGCGCCGCCGTCGAGCTGGAAGAGCAGCCGTTGAGGTGTTCTTACGTGCATATTTCCTGCCGGTCGCTCTTTTTTTCACTAATTCTATTTTCCTTGTCGTCTCTCGCTCTCACCCTCTCTTTCTTTTACTTTTCTCAGCATTATTTGACATACGGTAGTTATCACCCTTTTTATCACCATCGTCTCTTACTCATTGACGCTTTTATTTGTGTTTTCTGTTTCATTTTTGCATGGCATTCATGATGGCCGTCTTTGGTCGTTGGACGCTCGCTCGTTTTCTCGTTACCCTCTTCTACACACACCACATACTACACACATGCATACACTCTCGTCTTGTCGCTCGAGCGGAATCATGTTTGCGTTTTCTTGTTTCTTTAGCATCGACGCATCTTTCCTTCTTTTTTTTTTCTTCTACAAGTACAAACGAGGATTTCAAAGAGACATGTAAAGGTCGTTATTTATTTATCGTTGCACGATATCTTTTTCTTTATTACTGTCGGGAAATCCAGTGCTCGTGCTGGAGATTCGGTGGACCGGAACCGGGGCTCCTTGCTACCCGCCCCTGCCAGTACCTGACGTGATACGCGTGGTTTGACTTGTAACAAGATACCAAGGAACGGCGCACATTGTCCAAGTTAAAGTGAGGGACAAACAGGGGCAGGGATGACCTGGTCGGCATGGCTGGTATGTGTTTTGGACCGCCATCCGTTGCCCGAGGCAATTGACTAGTACCTATCATAGATTACATTGTTGTCTCGAGCTCGTAAAAAAAAACGCGTGGTGGAGATATTGTCCCTTCTGGTGGAAGGAGGACATACGATACCGTCACGGTAGCCATGATAGTTTGGGATGAATGTTGTAGTCGTATCTTATCTTATCTGAGTCGTGGACCGCCAATGTGCATCCGCCGGGCCGGAAAAAAAACGCTCTGAGCGCGGGCTCAACTACTTTTTTTCTCCTCCAGCCTGCGTTGCGTTTTTCTTTTGCCAACCTGAATAGATTTTTACTTGCTTCGCTGCTACAAGACTAGAATTATCCACGCGACCCTAGACGAACGCCATCTCGGCGAATAAATCATCATACGCCAGACGATACCATCGATGCCACGAGTTTATAGAAAGAATGACGCACTCGCACTCGCCCGCTAATGGTCCTCCCTGCGCTCGCGATACTCTACTCTTGCGATGCTGTATGCATTGATGAAGCTCTTCAAGCTCTCAGAGACCCATACGGCGTCATTGACGACGAAGCAATCTTCGTCAGACGTCGTACCGGCACTTCGACCTAGATGCCTCATCCACCACGACGGCGTGCCCGATTCCGGATATGCCTCTGCCGAAGAAGAGGACGATCCGATAAACTATAGCAGGCGTTGGATTCGATACGCTTAGACAAGTGCAAACGCAGTTATGCAATTACGTGGCTGACTGGACTCATGAAACGGGGGGGATGGGTTGGATGAGCGGGACATGGCTCTTTCTCGCTCGAGGAGCAAGATGTACGAGCGAGGGGGCATAGAGGACGCGTCGAGGCTTCTAGCGTTGTTTGCGGGCGGCGATGTGCCCGGAAGAGGCGCCGACCCGAATGTTTGTCTTTCCGCTTTGCATGCCTCTGTGTCATCGTTGCGCTCACCCGAGCCTTTCGTCGTCAACATCACCGATCACGGTCTGACTCAACGACGCGCCGGTCGACGGGACCGATCACACCGCCGTCGGGCTGCAGAGCTGGGGAAGCGCCATCGTCTTTGTTCAGCGCCTATGTTTAAACCCAGAAAGGTTCCTCGGGACGTTGCATCCATGCGCAGACACGACTAGCGCGCGTCGACGCCGAGTTCTCGAGCTCGGCGCCGGGACAGGTCTCCTCAGTATTACAGCCGCGCACATCTTCTCCCGGACGACCGTGCAAGCCGAGATCGACGCGACAGACTACCACCCAAGCATGCTCGAGAATCTTGAGAACAATGTGCGTCACAACTCCGCCATCGCGGGCCTGTCAATGTCGTCCTGGCTGCGGATGTGGTGTACCACCCCGAGCATGCGGAGTAGATTAGGGGGTGCGTCGAACGGATATTGGACGGGGATGAGATGTTTTGGATGATTGTTCCAAAGAGAACGATCGGGCGGCATGAAGGACTGGGGGAGACTGTCGAAGCAGCCTTTCCCGTCGCCGTGGGTGACAAGGGTAAATCAAAGTGGCTTGCGATTGCTTATAGAGAAGAGATGGAAAAAGAGGATGGAGTAGGGAGCAGACGAGGCGGGGTATACGTTGTTCGAGACTCGGTGGATGCGAACGAATAGATTTGGGGCTTTCTCCGTGTCCCAGTGGTGGCAGTGGCTTGTGAATTCATCATATACGTTTGCCCGACGGTCCGGCTCGAAGGAAGCGATGCCAACTTTTGTGGACTGAGCCCTGCACTCAAATCTCGATTCACGCCGGCTTATCGACGCGATCTGGGGGGTACACGTTCGGGGTTCATCGACGACAATGAACTGGGTGAGGTTGGTGGTTTGGATCTTGATTCGGATTCTTGGTGGAGTCGGCGAGAAGTCTTCTGTATGGCTCCACAACGTTATCTTGCTCACTCGTTCCCATGGACAGGGTTTCATTCCATGTGGAGACCACCCCAATTTCTCGTAGGGTTCGTACTTCTCTCCCGATCGTACGCCATCTGAATCTCCTGGTACAAAGTGAATGCAAATGCCACAATATTCAGAAGTGATCAAAGAGCTAACCCGAGTTTTCTGCTTGAGATCGACTCGACAGTTTTTTTTTTTAATATAGGCGCTGGTTTATATGTACCAGGGAGAGGATGACGCTATCTACATGGTCCAAAAGGAACAAGGTTCATCCACTTCTTCGACCGAGTCCACACAGTACCAGCGCCGCACACATCACGTCGTCCTGCGGTGCGTCTTTGACATACAAAGGCCACTTGTCACCCGTTGCACCAGAGCCCTTGTCAGAGGCTTGCGTGAACGTAAAGGGGGGGGAGCAGACGTGGACGGGTCCGCACGACCTGGCCGCCATTCCAACACCCAGCGTCCGATGCGCCAAGACACCCTTCGGGCGTGACCACCTCGATGTCGTCTTCCTGTCCCGTCCCGGGAAGCATCGCCTCATCGTCGTGATGAGACCGCATACGGAACCGCCGTCGTCCATGCTCATGCCCGTGCCCATGCTTGACTGCCAGTCGTGCTGCCGCGCACGCCCATTCGAGTGTGCGCGAGCCCCCCATGAACTCAATGAGATCGCGCGAAGGTGGGCTTGCGGGAGGCGCAAGCGGCGACGAGGGCATGTTGTCCCACAGCGACGCGTGCGGATCGTGCGGCTTCGTTGGTGTGCGTGGTGGAGGGAGACGCGATTCGGAGCGTGTCGCGACGCGGTCAAGCGAGGGCCGTGGACGGGGCGGGGTGATTTTACGCCGCGGGGTATGCACGTGCGTTGACGTGGAGAGTGTACGAGCGAGTGTGTGCCGGATGGGGTGCGAGGCAGACGAGGGGGACGAAAACGCGAGGGAGGATGTGGAAGGGGGAAATGTGAACGGCCCGGCCCGGTGCCCGTCTATGGGCTGCGTCGCGCGGTGCAGCGCGACCTTGCGTTCCGTCTGGCACTTGCTTTGGAACTAAATCGTGACGGATTTCATTTCCCTGCGGGCGTGCACGTCGGTCGCGTCCGGGTGTCAGTGCGGACGTATGTATATCCCTGCTGCTTGAGCGACGGCTTCGCGCTCTTCGCGTGTCGGATGGGAGGACTCGTAGAAGGGTTGCTCAAGCACCATGAGCCGCACGCTGGTGAAGCGCTTGCTGTCCGACGCGCTCGTCATCAGAGGATATGCTGGCTGCCGAGGACGTTCTAGAGAGCGTAGAGGACTGCATCGTCGTTGACAGCGATGGCAACTATGGTGTGAACCACTTAGTCACCGCTACTTACGTGCAGTGGCCAAATTGGGCCAGGGTACAACAAACCCTAACCCTAAGTTAGGATCTAAGGGTACATTGTTGCTAAAGGACATAATATCTGGCGAGGGTAACAACACCATGGCACAGGGAACGCAGGATGCATGAAGCAATGACAGAGACATGGGGAATAAGAGTGTTATGCTAAAGTGCGGACATTCAGTGAACAAGCTCGAACAAGTAATGACTTATCACTTGAAAGGCTACTTGGGTGTAAGCTGAGTGGCTCCACCGGCATCACATCGCTCCACTGGCATCACAGCCCTTACATTCCAAGTCTACATTCCACCGCTGTTGGCAGATGTTGACATTGCACGCCATGAGCCATATATAAGACAGAGGGGACAGAGGACGCATGTATCATTATTCATTTCCCTACTCTTCTCGTTCTGCTATAGATGTCCATCACGTTCTGTGTTTGAGTGAGACCCCGATGGTCTACACTTTTTTTTGAACGTCCCTAAGAGACATCTACCCCTCTTCTCCTGTTTCCTGCCGCCACCACTGACTGTCTCACATCGCCGCCCATCACCCCAAACAGCAAGCTGCCTCGAATAACCCCCTCCGTCCCACGGTCACTTCAGACCCGAAGCCAAACACATAACATCGCTGTCCAAGAACATCATCACACACGAGCACGCACCAGCAGCGACTCATCCGACGAACTCTCGCTGCTACCTACACATACCCTATGGCGAAACACCACCATGAAGGCCCGCTGTGAACAAGTCCCGAACAAGGTGCCGACGATCACCGCCGGCGAGATGAACCCGGAGGCGCTGCGAACTTGGGAAATCGGGTGCAGACAGTACTTCAGGGTTAAAGAGATCAAGGAAGATAAGCAGGTTTTCTATGTCGCATGGAACCTACTTGACTCACGAATCCAAGACTGGTACAGCAACAATGCTGAAAGACTGGATGCCATGGACTTCAAGGGATTTGTTTCGGAAGTCCGCAAGGTTTGGATGCCGGCCGACTGGGACTCGACGCTTCACCAGAAAATGCTCGGAAGCATGCAAGGAACACGGGGTTTCAATGAGTGGGTGGTCGAAGTCGAGAGCCAGAACACCATGTTACGCAGAATGACCTCCCACCTGACGGAACAAGCTCTGCAATGGCATCTTGAGGCTCACATGTGCCCTGACCTCGCCCGCAAGTACCGCCTATCAAAGATCGACGTCAAGGAGGACTTCTGCGCTTGGCTAAGTCTTGTAATGAGACTGGATGAAGAATGACAGCTTGACGCTAAGATCTGCTCCCAAGCAATCGAAGAAGCCTTACGCAGCCATACCCTCGGAAACCGCACCAACGTGCACGGATTGACTCCATCCAATATGGGAACATCCACGACGGGCAAGGAGAATATGAAGACTTTCGCAAAGTTACCGGCGTTAACAGATGACGAACGATCATTGCTAAGAGAAAGCAATGGGTGTTTCAAATGTCGCTGTCCCTTCGTAGGACATACCTCTTACGCATGTCCAAACGGCTTCCCGGATGGAAGAACATACAAGACATTGATGAAGGACGATATCAAATCGGCGATCCCTGTGAAACCAAGATCTTCAAAAACAGTTGCAGCTATCATTGAAAGTGAAGAAGTTGAAGTGGGCATCGTAATGCCTTCAGCCGTTCTTGGAAACAGGTCCGAGTCTGAAGATGAGTGCGTCACTCCATTCTCCGTCCCACACATTAAATGGAATTGCCTGGTCACTGGGCCTTCCGTTACCGCCCCCTTGCACGTTGAAGCACTAATTGACCATGGATCCCCCGTAGTTCTGATTACTGAGTCGCTCGCGTGACAACTCGGCCTGCGCATGTGCAAACTACATAAGGTTGTAAAAGCCGCAATGGTGATATCTGGGGGGAAAGAAGAAGTGTTTTGTCTCACTAACTATGTCCGTCTCTGCTGCATGTCTTTAGATTCTACCTTTTGTTCCTCGACCGTACGCGCAATCATCGCGCCTAGACTTTGTACTCTGCTCCTCCTGGGCAGACCATTCCTCGCACATAACCGAATTGTAATAGATCATGAAGACTGCACCTGCCTCATTAAAGGTGCAAACTATGACCTCATACATGGACCTATTCCTCCGGCCGCCACACCAACTACTGCAGCCGAACAACATACTGTCATCGCCACGATCGGAAGCCGCATTGTTCACATTGCAAACGACATAGACTTCGTCACACGTGACAAGTTACTAAAAGAAGAATTCGTGGACCACTTCCCGGCAGATATCCCTCACACAGATACATTACCAACCGAGTTCCTTTTTCGCGTCAAATTAAAGGACACTAATAAGATCATCCAGACTCGCTTGTATGACTGCCCGCGGAAATATCGCGCTGCGTGGAAAATGCTATTGGACCAACACATCACTGCTGGTCGCCTCTGACCGTCGTCAAGTGCACATGCCTCACCTGCCTTCATCATCCCTAAAGCTGACCCCATGGTTCTGCCACGATGGGTAAACAACTTTCGACAACTAAACGCTAATACTGTCCCAGATAACCACCCATTACCAAGGGTAGATGAGATACTCCGCGACTGCGCGAAAGGTAGAGTGTTTGGGAAGCTAGACATGACCAATTCGTTTTTTCA
>JBBPMM010000109.1:0-66241 GCA_038090335.1 Solioccasus polychromus | reverse complement strand
ACTATGCTGATTATGTGTTCATCCACCGGCTCCCTATTCTCACTTACCACTACTACCTTTTTTTCTATACAATACCTTTTGTTTAGCATGTGCTTGCGCCAGTAATACTGTAATGTTGCAGTGCTACATGACAATACTTTTTTTTTTTTGGTCTATACCCGATCTCCTGCAGACCCGATACTCCCTGATAACCCATACCCTACAACAGAAACCGAGGGGTATCGTTTATGTGGGAGTCGACTGTATATCGGAAACCATATCGCCCTGGATATGTGATCAATGGGATGTTTACTTACCGCAAAGTTAGCCTTCTTAATGCTGTTTGGCGGCCTTGCCAAGCTGCCCCGCCTTAATGAATTTACCGAGCTGAGGTGAGCGAGCACCTCGGAATTTGGGGACTAGGTCACAATATAACAATGAGAGTTTCTAGGTTATCGTGACATAGTCTTGGCGTCAACCTGGCGTAACGTTAGTCCAGATCTAAATTGGGGTAGGGTCTATGCACTTGCTGGATGCCCGTCACATGACAGGCATTGTCCTAAAGCAAAGGCAAGTTCAAATTTGGTCCAACACGACTTCCATCTCGTTGATACCGCCGCTGGAAGTCGAGGAAAATACTTCGGCCCCAGAAGAAAGTGATTCTATGAGGAACGCCAGACGGGATGCACTAAGATTTGATTTATACGTGCCAAGGGGTGATCGATTCTGACAACAGTATCAGACAACTGATTACATACCTTTCGTATCTCCTCAAGATCATCTTTAATGCCTTCCGCGATAGACGCCATCCAGAACTTGCGAAAAATTTCCCTCACGGCTTGCTCGTTCTCCGTTACATTCTTTGGGATAGAAGGTGGAGCATCCACATTGGGCGGAGAAGATGTGTCACGTTACTGGAGTAATTCAAAGTACCTGTGCAGTCAAATTGTCGCAAATTTCTGGGCGTGCATAATACAGCATTGTTGTAGTCTTACATAACGAGTCCCTGTAAATGACTTGTAACTTATGTAATGCTGTAGCACTGTCCACTTCGTAATCCATCCTACATTTCTAGGCATCTGTTACACTGATGACAAACAACAGTGTCGGCATGATCAAAAGGAAAACGTAGCGGCGTCAAAAACGGGGCAAAGTTACAGAAAAACGCGGTGTGATCGAAAGCGGAAATGCAGGGCATAAAAACGCGGCGAGGTCACAGAAAAAGCGCGTATGATCAAAAGAAAGATGCGAGGGCATCAAAAAATGCGGCGGGAATATTTGTACATATGTACCGCCATAGCAGGACATATTTGGAAGATTGAAAGACGGATGTGCGATGGACACCGCTGGCCGCTAGATGTGACCAATTATAAGACATAGGTTCCACGGAGGAGACGCGGGACGTTTCCAATCAATCCGGTATGGCTTCGAGCAAGTTAATGTGTTTTGTAGGTGTCGGATCACGAAATTCTCCTATTTGGAACTTTGAACTGCAACTCGTGGAAACGGCACTACGGCGTCGATTCAGGAGCCAATCAAAATCCGATGATTATAAGATCCACTGCTTGCGAAATTGGAGTGATATGTAGGTCGGATCAAATCGGTTTGCCAGCTGATCGGCACTAATACTCATCTTCGGAGTACTGTATGTGACTTGGTGAACCTGATACGAACCTGATCTTGGGCGTTTAACATATGAGGCGACCCTGGCAAGTGGGTTTTTCTGCAAAGGGACGATTCTGGAACTTTTGAGCACGATTCGCATAAAAATGGCAACTCCGTGATCCGTTTTTCTCCAGGGTCGGTGAGTCCATGAGCCATTTGATGACGCACTCGTAGAGGCTGTCTTGTATTATTAAATTTGTCTTGTCTTCCACGACACATTCTTCTCTTCATTACACACGCGCAAGGGATGATTCAGGGTCATCGTCTAACTTCCTTTCAGAAAGAACCTCGCCGTCGCCTCGTTGGCCTGAAATGGTTAACTTGTATGTGGTGCCGTTCGTCGGATCTGGCATCGTAAAAGGATATTTATATTCAGTGTCTCCTACACAACTCATCGACCAGAAATCACCACCATGTCGAGCATTCCTTGTGACGATCTTTCCATAGATTCTACCATCATCGAGTATATGAAGCTATCCGCAAATAACGATTTTCCCTCCGGTTTTTATGATGAATCCCATTACAACATGAGGTCCAGTGACCATAGACCAAGTTGGCAAGTGGATCCACTGCGAATAACTAATAGTAGTAAATTGTGTCATCTTTTTCCCTTACATGGTCCTGAGTCCGCTTGGTTTTCAGCAAAGTTTTCTGGCCAATCTGCAAATATGATACCGAATCAGATGAATGACCGGTTTTCTAGTTCTCTGTCTCTACCTCACTTCCCTCCAACTCTTTCTGATAGCATGTTTCACTCTTGGCGACTACCTGTTTCGCAATATTCGTCTGCCCACGCAAACTCATTTCTTGATAGAACAGGAGTGACTCTTGCGCCTCACCTGGTTGAAGCAATGACGCGATCTGGCGGACTTGGCAATTATTCCTCTTGGAAGCCATCATATCCCTGCACCAACTTTTCCCTAGTTCAAAACCAGAATATTACCTCCTGCTCCCGTCACACTTTCCATTCATCTGGCTCAGGGTACACAGAGGTCGAGCACATCAAATGTCTATCGTGCAATATGGTCATTGACCATGCATGGAGTGGGCTCATGCACCATTTAAGTACTGTGCATAAGCTCCATTTCAGGGAGGAATCTGTCCGCCAGGTCTGTGGTAATACTAGGCTATGCATACAAAGCTAACCTGCTACAATTAGGAGCAGGGTACCTTCCGAAACCATGATCTGAATTTCGACATTAACCAATCTCCACCTGAGCACCGGGGTACCTGTCTGGCCGATAAGAATGACATTTACGATGTAAGAACATTGTTCTGCTTATCTGGTGTATACTGGCTTGACGAAGTGCACATCATTCAGCTGGCTTTGAACCTAGACGTATGGCCGAAAGACACTCCGATAACGTTTACCACCGTTCGACGAGGCAAGTTTGGCCAAGATTGGTCGTCATCCGTGCGTACCCTTGATGACTTTAGAGTTGCATGCTCACTACAGCATCTGTTGAAGGACATAATAGCCTCCATTGAACACGAAATTGACGAAAAAGAAGTCCAGTGTCAGTGGGTGTACCTTGGTGTATGCTGCAATGAACGAGTGAAGGTGAAGGACCTCAAGGGTCACCTGCGAGTCCAACATGGTGTTGCATCCTCTTCGCAGGAGCATAGATGCTTGTGGTACGGATGTTCTGGCCAACCGATGTCGAGGTCAAGCCTGGAGAGGCATGTAAGGGAGCAGCATTTCTTTGCTAGATGGGCCTGCCCAAATTGTGGAGAGGCTGAGTTTACTAGAAGAGGAGGTTTGGAGAGCCACCTCAGTAAATGTCGATGTCGCATTTAGTTTTTTTTTTTTTTTTTCTTTTACTCGCAGTGTATTCTACTACACAAGCACCCCACTTACAACACAAACCTGGTGCCACGTAGGCCACGTAAGGAGTTGATGTCGAGTTAGAGTTATGAGTGGTTAGTTCTGCACCAAACTTCCCCTTTGATACCATGCTATCTTATTCCTACAAGTTTCGAAGCATCAACGCTCATGGGGACTTGAGTTCGTAGATCTCGCACGATTCACTCTCGTTCAAGGCTCTCTAATCTTATCTTTGTTTTTTCCCACTGTGGTAGTAGCCAGTGCTCGTCTTTTCATGGACAGACTGCCATCCCCTCAGACTCGATCACAACATGGAAGTAAGCATACACTCTCCCTGAAGTAGTCGGCGGTGACAAAGACACTACCGCGGCGACGGCGACGATAACGTGGTCGCAGCACCGTATGGACTCTGAACTTACATCAGGTTTTACCGCGAACGTAGCACTTCATGCCTTTGATCATGATCCTAGGACCAGGACGACCGAAGCTGGCAAGAGAAAGTAAAGAAAAAGAAAAAAGAAGAGCCGTATCCTTCTGAAGGCTCTTCTTCCTCGACCTCGTTGCGCACGTCGGACCCTTTATTGTCAGAGGATCTTAAGGTTGGGCTTGTAACAGGTGGACACGATTGAATCTGCTCAGAGACACAAGTAACTATTTCAAAAAAAATTGTAAGGGTCGCACGCAGGATAAATTTCGTACATGCCAGTCAAATCCTTCCAAGGCCACTTCTCTCCCACCGTGAGTACCTCTCCGTCGCCGTCTCATCCTCGCTACAGAAAACAGCAACACATCGTCTTCTCTCCGCCACCTCTCTCTCCATCCTCCCTCTCCTCCCAAACATTCTTTAGCGCCATCTCCTCCCTCGTCTCATTCACAATCAGCCCCGTCGCTCTTCCCCAATCTCATCCTAATACCCAGTGTACCGCCTTGCGAAACAGCTCGCCCAATAGCCCTTATATATGATTCGCGCGAGCGGGACGGCAGAGCTTGTTTGCAGACTGGAGTTGGGGTAAATCAACCTATGTGCCCGTGAGTATCCCCACTGTTGTAACCGTGTGTGTGCAGTGCCGAGCTGACGATGGCGATGGCAAGGAAAGAGGAGGCATGGATATGAGGCAGAGTAGATCGTCACCCCTTCGCCGCCCACATTCGCCAAGATCAGGCAGAGAGAGAGTACCAACTCCAACGATCGCGCTATCTGCAGGCTCGCTCCGTATTCGACCGCGCAGCACCTTCACATCCGAGTCTTCCCCCGGCCGAACATGCGACGAAATCGACGAGAGATGCCGGCAAACCCTCGAGCCTTGCCTCGCATTTCTTACGATCGAGGAGACCGGTGAGATACATCTGGAAATTCAGCTACAGACGACGTACCTGATGTCACTGACAAACACCACACAAGCAGTATCCAACCTTTTTTATGGCCGCCTTGCGTCCTCGCGTGGCGTAGAGCGAAAAACGGGTCAGGGTTATTGCTATCCTCGATCATACGGCCAACAGCGCCCAAAGTCATTCGGGAATGAACGTGCTAGAAAGAAGTGAAAACACAAATAGGCGCCAGATGCGCGGAGGGACCAACACAACAGTGTAGTTATCGCATACCGAGCGTCCGTCGGGCATTGAGGAATGCAGACGCGGAAGGACCGTCGAGCGGCCGAGTGGGCGAGCTGGTCTGGTCAAGCTGGCACGTGGGCATATCCTGGAGGAGCTGTCGGGGCAGGATGGCATTCTCTGACCCCTATGTTATCGGTGGCAGTGACTTGTACCATGAATACGCATGAGTTTGTCGGATCGTGAGGGGACGGTAGGGCATAAAAGTCTCATGCAAAATAAGGGCGTTGAAGATGTATACGTCGGATGAGACGTTGGTGGATTTCATGCGGACGGGCACACCTTGAATTGCGTCGCCATTGTCGAGGGTGGTGATGTCTGAATATGGTGTCACGTCGGGCAGCATGCCCTGTACGCCACATGCGTCCTCGAACGCCTCGGGCCAGCGCTGGGTGGCATCTGGACGACTGGTGCACATCTCTGCCTCATAGTTAAGCTCTCCGATGCCAGATTTTATAGCACATCTTGTCATGGCGTTTATATGCCTCGTTCCCTTCTGCTTAGGGAGACACTTGTTTGGCGTCGCCCACATCACGCACGACTGCATGCTCAGAGAGGGCTTGATGGCCATCGCGTCGAGCTTCATACCTTCTGCAAAGTATCTCGGAATCAAGTTATTGCCGAACGGGTTGCTGGCGCGCTCGACGTAGTGGAGGAGTGAGCAAGTAACGTGCACTGACGCGAGCTGAGCGGTGAGATGGTCGACGCCAGAGGGGACGCCAGATTCGGCGATGGTGACGGCGGCGGCGAGGGTGATGTTGGCTTGGACGAGGGCTTTGTCGGCGTGGGTAGAAACCAAAAACTTTGTAGTCAACGACACTGTCGGGGTGACACTTCATCGACTTAAGCGGACGCGAGCGCGCGCATACGCGAGGAAGAGAGGACCTCACTGGTCTTGTGATCGTGAGTACGTTTGTGGAAAGTACAACTGTTAGTAAACCTTGTTGGCGTCCTTGATGTTTCAATAAATCTCGCTTCCTCGACACTAGCCCGTAGAGATGAATGGGGGACATGTCGGAGAGGCGTGTATGCGCACCTGGAACGTCGCACCTAATATATGCGCATTGTGGCTTATAAATAGAGCGAGAACAACGCACAAGCTGCCATCCTCGCATTATGGTTATGTGGCATCTGCGCGTCGCTTCAGTGATACTGTTTTGTGTGTGACAGTGTGCCTGGTGGCAGTGTTGGCGGCGCCGAGTGCCTCGCCAACTCCCCGTTTTCGCACCTACCACACTCTCTCGCAAGCCCGACGTCCAACCCGCGTTTTTCCGCCAGACTTCGCGCGGGGCTTGCGCGGATCTTTCTCAGCATGCCCAGTACGTCGGGTCGGGAAGCTCCCTAAGGCTTTCATTCATACTCACCCCTGATATGTACGATACACACAGAATCCGCTCCACCCAGCCTACCATTAGCGCGAACGAACTTCACGAACTGTATCATTGTGCTCGTCAAAAATTCCGCAGTTTAGCGATACAACGCTGGCAAGTGTATTCATGTCGAACAAAAACACTCGACAACTCGACGAAAAAAAGAGGTATTTAGACAAAGGCAAAATAGAACCGTAATACCATGCTAGTAATGCGTTCGAAAGCCTCAGAAACGAAAAGGGAGGGATATAAAAGACAAAAGCCTTTGTTTTCTCCAGAGTGATGAGTCCAGTTTAAAAAATGCCGTGCCCGTCGCGACGCGCTCTCATGCGTTTAAAATGACTAGACGGCTCAGCGCTATGGGTGTAATGGTCAGACGACGTGCACGTGAACGAAGGAGGTGGAAGGTTGGGATCAGTGGGTGTGCCGGACCGACCCGGCGGGTAGCTGAACCCGGAGGGCAGGTGTGATGTTCCGGGCAGGCCGGGGTCGGGGAACGCGCCGGAGCCAGACGGGAGGTTAGTGGGTGCTCCAGACAGACTAGGAACGAAAAATGAACCAGACCCAGACGGGAGGTTCGTGGGTGCTCCAGACAAATTAGGAACGGAGAACGAGCCAGACCCAGACGGGAGGTTCGTGGGTGCTCCAGACAAGCTAGGAATGAAAAATAAGCCAGACCCAGACGGGAGGTTCGTGGGTGCTCCAGACGAGCGAGGAATGGAGAACGAGCCAGACCCGGACGGTAAGCTGGTAATGGCGGATGTGCCAGCGAGATTGAAGCCTTCTGGAGCGCCAGAGCCCGATGGGTAGTTCGTATTCGATGGTGTTCCAGATGGACTGGGTGCGCCAGACCCAGTGGGAAGGCTAGCGTTAGTGGGGGTGCCGGACAGAGTGGGTGTACCGGATCCGGACGGTAAGTTCGTATTCGTGGGTACGCTGGACGGGTTTATGCTAGACGGGGTAGAGTCGGGATCTGCGGGGTCCCCGCACGAGTCGGGATCAGAGGGTGAAGGGGATGGTGTAGGTGTGTTCGTAATCGTGAGTGTATTTGATGCACCCGACAAGCTAGGATCAGGGGGTGCACCAGACAAGGTGGTAGGGCTGGACGTCAAGGAAAGTGAAACTGATGCGCTGGAGCCAGCACCACTCGACGTAGGAGTCGATTCCGCCAAAGCCAAGATACTTGAACTAATCGTGGAGGACGCCCCAGACGGCGTGCTGCTCGAATTCACAAAAATTTCATACTGAGGACCTGTTACAAATCATTCGTCACCAACCCTGTCATCAGATGCAAAGAAAACACACAAAACATACGTACCAGGCTGGAAACCACACTTCGTATTGTACCCTGGACTCTTGGGGGACCCGCTCAAATCATACCCTTCGACTACGATGTTGTTCGAATCCAGCTGATGCCAGATAATCATTTGCTTTGGACCTTTTACGCACTTGGAAGGATCATCTTCGCACCAGACGGCCGGTTGCGGGGTTCCGATCGTCCTCTGCGGTGTTGAATCGGGAATGATCTTGCATCTGTAAGGGAACATGTATTCATTGGGTATCCCGCAGCCATTGGGAATCTGGAGAGAAAATGCTGGATCAGTTGAAAAGAATGACGAACACAAAGATCGTCTCCTCACCCAGAGCCACTTTTGGCGGCCAGAACAAAATTATAATCAACGATCACATAGAAAAAAAGGGGTTCGTACAGTACAGATGCATCCCTCAGGAGGACACGGGGGCATTCCGTGAGGAACAGGGTACGATACATTGCGTTTCCAAGGAGTGCTGAATACTAGCGTTTAGCACACTTGTAAAAAAACACGGCAATGGGAACCCACTGCTCTAGCACAGACATAACAACGAGGTTTTCAGGCGTCACCTTTTTGATATCCGACTGTATCATGGCCGTCATATGAAAATACTCAAGGCTAATCCAAAAGCGAACGGACTTCGTACGATATGGCCCAGGCAGTACCCGCAGCCATAGACTGATTCTGGGTATGGACTAGTCGAGGAAGCCTTCAAACAACTCTGAAAGTACGGCAAATGATACGGACTCACGGTTCGGTGAGGTAATGCAGGGATCACCAGTGTAATCGTCTGGGTGATCTTTCCCATCTCCCCAATCGGTTAACTTGGCAAGAGGATTGAGCGACGTTTCAGCACGATTTCCCGCAAGTTCGACAGTGAAGCTCCCCCCGGCCGGCCTTTGCGAATGTTAAGCATTAAACCATACATGAAAGAGAAACATACATTTCCACAAATACACCGGGATCAGGTGGAAGGTCGTCGCACTATCAAGTCATAATGAACATAAGAGTTTATCCAAAGAAACTGAGAGCTACCCCATTGACGTGGTGCATCCAGAAGTCACTATAGGTCAGGTTGTAAAGAGGCTGAACGGGTGCATTGTTATTGAGGGGATTGGCATTAGGATCCGTTCCCTACGCAAATGCAAACACAAAAAAAATGCGAACTGAGAAATGACAACAGGATTGATAGATGAATAATTACGTTGACACAGTACATCCCCCACACAAAGGCGCTGATGTGCGCATGGGCAAGACCAGCTAGGGCGATAGAAACCCATATACCCAGTTTGAGGTGACATCGCAACATTTGAGAAACAAGCGCTCCAATGATTGATAGTCGAGAACCAGCACGACAAGACAAAAACGAATGAAATGTACGGATCAGGAGAGACAAGTGGGTGAGCAATGTCCTGGAACCTCCAAGCACCGGACTTTTATAATCTCCACAGAGTTCGCAAGACACCAGCAACCTCGTTATGTGAGGCAGAGGACATCGCATATCCCGTGGACTGCGAACTGAGTCGAAGCCTCGAATCAATATGAGAACCTTCGATCAGTTCTTCAAGTGCTAATGGTTCACAAATGCATAATTGATTCGCTGCCCTAGGAACAAGGAACATACGATCTAGCTCTCGGAGGAGTATGACATCGAACACAGACAGAGTTGTCTTGGATACAGAAAACTGGACATGTTGTGAATTCGGGACACCGGTTAAGAAGGACGACAGAAAATATTCCTTTGAAATATTGGATGCAGGTCCTACAGTAGATAACTTGTCAGTTTATACGTCTCAAAAAATAGTTAATCTACTCATTAGGCATCCGACGAACACGTGAGTTCACGCTCAACCATATACCGAGAGCGATAGCGTAGGTCTACACGGTGACCACAGAACTCTGCAAGTGGACCACTAGACGTAGCCAACGGGACGGGTGTGATGCCAAGCCGGAGAGGTCCAAGTGGCGTTGTCAGGCAACAACCGCAATTGTCTCTGCCCTCGTACCCGCGTCAATCGGCAATGCTTAATTAGATGGTGATAGATGGAGCACTGTACCCGGAATTTCAATAGTGGAAGAGCGTGTCCGTATCTTCAAGGATTGTTGATGATGCTCGGTTTGGATGCCATGCATCATCGGCCTGAATCTTTGGGGTTGAGAACAAGTATACTGTAGTTTTTCCAGGCGATGGTAGGGACGAGCTGTACTCTAGACGCCGAAGGTTGAACCCGTTGCACAATGTGTCGTCATGTTTTGCAGACGACATGTTCCAATGGGAGGACAACCAGTGGAAACCTGAAACGACAATCTGTGACATGCTCTCTGACAGTAAGTTAATAGGTCAATGAAGTTCCTAACCCGATTTGGTACGGTCGGATTGTTCAGGAAAAGATAATCACACGGTCATGTGTTTTGCAGGTCCTCGCGAGCTAGTCACCAGTCTCAGACTCGCGAGCCTCGACTATCATACAGTGTGTAGTTGTAGCACTAGGGTAGCACGCTTAGACAGAGCAATGCTATAACATTGCCATATGTTGGGTGCTGCTGGCAGGTGCGCGTTTGACACTCGCGCCGCTTGACATTGTATATATTCCCGCCAACATGTCAATGTGTCACCCCTGCGCCTTGTCTTGTCGTATCGCTCCCGTTGTCAGTCTCACATGTACTACGCGCCCAGTTGCGCGTAACGCTTATGGTTGTCACCCTCGTCACCCTCGTTTCGGACCCCATCATCATCCTCGTCTTCCCGTCGTCCCCATCTCCCTCGTCCACACTGTCACCGTCGTCGTTGTCCCATCGCCCCTGTCATCATCCTCATATTCCTCGCCCCCGTCGCTTTCCTTGAGGTCCGTGTCGCGTCGTTGTCCCCTATCGTCGTCGTAGAGCCATTGTCGCCACCTTGTTGTTGTGTCTGCCTGCACGTCGCCGCCCGGTGCGCTTGAACTTCGTGTTGCGTTACTCCGCTCTTGCATTCATAGAAGTCATCCCTTTCGTTGTGCTCCCCCATGCGCGCCGTCTTTGTGCCTCCGTTGTGCGTATTCGACAACATTTCGGGAGTGTATCGCAGACGGAGCAGTCAGTGGGGGTCCGCCGCTCGTTCCATGTAATTGCGTGGGCATAATCTCCTGTCGGCGGTGAATACTCGCACAAGGAAAGCGGGGCTCTTTTCAAGGGCTTTTGTTGACGAACCTTCGAACCAATAGGTCAGGTCATAGTGGTCAATTCGAAAATTCACTTACATGACGAAGAATTCAGAGGTAAACATTTATTTATGTAAGTACTTTTCACGTAGTAAGTTAAGAAATCGCTCAGAGGGAAATGATAGCTTCTCGTTTTGTTAATGTGACCGTGATTCATCCATCGTAATTGGGACAACTCTTCTACCGTTTTACTTCATACCTTTCCCATCCAACTTCAGCAAGCTTGTCTACCTTGCCCAGCACCTCTTTTTCTAGTCCTTCTAGGTATCCTTCCATAGCCGAGAAGAGGTGTGGCATACCTGTTCCAAGAATACGGACGGCGAGCAAACCCGCATTCATGCCGCCGTTGATCGCGACTGTAGCCACCGGTATACCCCGCTGTTCGCATCATATGAACATGCTTCTAAATGAATACGGTAGAGGAACTTACCGGCATCCGCACGATGCTGTGCAATGAATCTACACCATCGAGCGAACTTCCGGGCCTCACAGGGACACCCACTACCGGGATGCTCGTCATCGCTGCTACCATCCCCGGTAGATGCACTCCTCCGCCTGCGCCACCCACGATGACTCGCAGCCCGCGCGCTCGCACACTACGGGCATATGATACCAACCTACCCGTCTGGAGTACGATGTGCAGAGACAATCGTAAGCTCATATGAGACTCGAAAGTTATCGAGCACGCGCGCAGCACGGAGTAGTGTGGGGAGGTCCGAATCGGAACCCATGATGATACCTACGACTGGATGTGCGCTTGCGTGGCCGCTCCCCGGAGCTTGCAATAGCGGAGCGTAAGTGTCGATCTCCTCCTGTGTACTGGGAATTGGGAGCGCAGACTACAGCGGTCGAAGACGGGACCGTAGGTCGGCATCCGAGCTCGCTATGAGTGACATGCCCCATTTTCTACCCCGCCGGGATTCGGATTTACCGTACAAGTGAATGGTGCAACCGGGGATAGTAAGCGCAAAGGTGGTAAACGCTTGTATGGGGTCCATGGAGGTGGAGCCGCCTATGATATTGAACATAACTGCGGAGGGTACTTTGAGAGCAGTGCTCCCGAGAGGGAGCCCAAGGATGGCACGAAGGTGATTCTCGTATAGTGAAGTGTCACAGGCTTCAATGGTGTAATGTCCCGAGTTATGAGGACGAGGCGCAATTTCGTTGATGTACATCGTACCTAGAATGATGTGAGTAGATGGACACTCGAGAGAGAGACATCGATGTCACGGACCATCTTCCATGAGGAACATTTCGACACCAAAGGCACTAGCGTCTTTCAATGTTTTGACTGCAGACTCCGCAATACGCTGCGCACGCGAAGATACGAAAGGGTCAGAGCTCCTAAGGGGAGCAAAGACGAGGTGGCAGATGCTGTCTTTGTGGACGGTCTCAACAGCAGGATAGGAAAACACATCGCCATCAATAGTACGTACGGCCATGACCGCAATTTCTTTGACGAATGGAGCCCATTTTTCGGCATACAACGGACGGTTTGCGAGCGCCTGCAGTGCTTCTGCCGCTTGATCGAGTGTTCGAACGTCAAAGTTTCCCCGTCCGTCGTATGCAAGCGTCCGGCTTTTAAACATGAAAGAAAGCCCGAGCCGGGTGACGATATCTTCTATAGACTCGACCTTTGATTCCCCTTCGACGAATTCTGAAACAGGGCGATCGTTAGCGCGCAAATACCTCTTCTGCTCAAGCTTGTCCTGGATGACAGCAAGCGTGGAGAGGCTAGGATGGATCACGGCTTTCGAGGCCTCGATCACTGTCAGTGCAGCCACGTAGACGTGCTCTATCTCT
Source organism: Solioccasus polychromus (assembly GCA_038090335.1). Classification (NCBI taxonomy): domain Eukaryota; kingdom Fungi; phylum Basidiomycota; class Agaricomycetes; order Boletales; family Boletaceae; genus Solioccasus; species Solioccasus polychromus. The sequence continues at coordinate 53,475 of JBBPMM010000109.1, read as the reverse complement.
ACAGTGATGACGTCGACTTTGCTCGCAAGCTGTCTGATCTGTTCGGAATCATGGCGAGCGTGGCGCGATAATTTGTTTTGCGGGTGCTGATTCACCGACATCAAGAATAATAACGCTGATATTGAGCAGCGAGGCGGACGCCACGAGCATGCGGCCGAGCTGGCCACCGCCTGTTCGAGCAATTAAGTGTCAGACGGTGGACAGGGAGAAGCCTCACGCGCACCGAGGACGCCGACGACCTTGCTAATCATCGTCGCGGTGGTGATCACTTTCCCCGATCCGATGTGTTTATATAAGCACCTCAAATTACTACCTATGTTCTATTATCGTACTCCAGGCTTAGACTCCTAATAAAAACATTAGGCATCTTCGTCTCCACAGGCTTCTTTCATTTTAACCCATAAACCATCCTAGACAAGAGGTTAACGAAGTTCACGAGCGTCTTCATTTCCACAATACTTACTTGCACATATGAAGTGAGGTGAGACCTAAATATCACCTTTTCAACGGCCTTCCTTCCAGAAGCCCGGGCCCATTCAGCTGGCGCCAGCGTCTGCACATTCTCTGCAAGGGAGATTGAAGAGAATTTTTGCAAGAAGCGGGTGAGGAAGTACGACATTTCATTGTAAGCAAACTACCGAGGTGTCAGACAGCGCATAACAGCTGAGAAATTATGTCTATACCTGTTGACCCATGCAAATTCTCGGACCAGCATTAAATGGGGAGAAGATAAATGGATTAGGTGTCAAATACTTCTGAAGCCGCTCGTCGAGGAACCGATCTGGGTCGAATTCTTCCGCTGTATGGGCATTGGTGAATAATTACCTGAGAAGATGGAATGGCCCTTACCGTCAGGCCCCCAAAGATCCTTCCTTCGATGCATAAGGAAAACCGAGTAAGGTACACTAGAATGTCTCAGTATCCATTGCAGTAAGAAATTCAGTCTCATACCGAGTGTTGGCAGGAACATAAATGGGTTTTCCTCCCTTTGCAGCAGGCAAAACCACCGGAACTGTGCTCGTTCTATGCAAAATGTTTTAGTTCACCACCACTAAAAAATTTAATTAGCAGAACCTAGCATTGAACGGACTAGAGAAGGATCAGTTCCTTCTTTGAACGAAAATAAATGTAGCTTACACGGCAGGATATAGTCGCATGGTTTCTACAGGGGCTTGAATTCAATCACTGACCAGAGGGAAAGGTGTGACACACCATTGATGACTGCTCTTAAATATTTCATACTACGCAATTCCTCCAATGTGGGGCTTTTTGAGCGACCAACCACGGACAGAACCTCCTTGCGAAGTCTACGGAACACGTCGGGATGTTGTGACAACATCCAAACTACAAACGTCAGAGTCCCCGCGGTCTGTGCGAAATGAATGCACGAATCAAAAAAATGTGTCGCACTACTTACCGTATCCCGACCTGCGATCAGAATATTTAGGATCTCGTCTCGGATCATCTCCACATCTGCACTTTTGTTAGTTCTGAGAAACGTACAGTAAGCGATAGAACCCACCTTCTGTATAGTTGACGAGATGGTCAAGCAGGGTTTCTCCTTCCAGAACCTCCCTGTCGTACACGTTTTTTTCCGAGAGCAATCCAGCTTGTTTCAGTGATCTCTTCTTTTCCAACGCTTCTTTCATGATGGGATCAATAAACTGGTAACACACTTGCATGTGCTTCTGAACGCGATCACCCCAGAATTCAAACAGCCTCCAGGAACTCCCAAGACGCTCCCGATACGACGTCAATATTTGGGCTTGAAGGAACGCATGGGCAAACTCGTTTGCAGGGTGATGTGCGACGGGAATGTCCGGGAGGTTTGCAAGCCCAGCAGAAAGGGACTGAACATTTTCTCCAAACAAGAACTCCGTTGCAGAATCCAACGTGAAACGGGATACCATATCCTAAATTTAAACTTGAGGAAGCGGGACGGGACGTGTAGGACATTATGCACCTGGAAATCCACAGGATACCCTGCCTTAATTCTTGCTTGGACTAGCCGTAGGGCGTCATTGGCATGCTTCTCAAATATGACAAAATCACTAATTCTGTCTTTGTTGAAAAATGGGCGAGTCATTGAACGATGGAACCTAGCAGAGAAGGGAACTTCAGTGTTTGAGGCCTAAAGTTGCATGTCACCGTACTTCCATACATCCCCTGAATTATGCACGTCAATGAGAAAAGTAGACCAAAAAACAAAGCCCTAACCGTCAGAATTAAAGACCCCAGTGCCGAGGAGGGTGTGCGTAGTGTCATGCGATAACGGCCCTGGAGCTACCTTCAGTATCACCAATATGACTTTCGTGGGGGAACTTGCCTTTAGCGAAGGAGTTGAATTGCGTTGCAAGGATTGCCTGGTGGATTCCATTAGAAGAGTATTAATCGCCAAAGAGAACTTGCCTTGATATGCTCAGGCTCAGTCGTAAAAATCTGCAGTCGAGACGCGTAAGTGAAATCATAGCATTCACTACCGACAAACTTGCCCTTTTCTTCCAAAGAATATTGAGGGTAATCGTATTCCCATGAGCCTGGCAATATTGCTCGTATACCTCCCCTGTGAGGTGGTAAGTAACATGTTAAGATGGTTTAATGCGATACATGCCCATATATCCGCCGCCAACGTTCCGAAGAGTGGAGATAAGCAAATCCAAGCCACCTGGCCACATGCTTGGTACTGATGGTGCCAAGGTGGCACCGTTTAATGCAGCTTGACGCTTGTCACGAAGGCTGACATAAACTGAACTACAAGCCAGAGCAAACGGAAATGATACAAGAGACAAAGGGAAATAAAGCCAGTGAGGCATATACAAATCGAAGAACAAGTCGCAGAGTTTGATCCCGACGATCGTAAGCGCTGGAGGAACTAGTATGCGAGGAACATTCGCAGCTACAAACTGGATCCCTGGTGGAAGGTCTGGCATGGCGGGCTAATTTGCGAAAGGAAGTGATGGTGTTCTGGATGCCAGCAAGATATCGCAGCCTTATGTATTGCGGAGGACCATGCTTTGACAGTTGTATCGTATATGTAATGCAGCCTCGAGCCGAAAAACCACCTGAATGAGAACAGAGTATATCTTGAAGTAGCGCAATCCCTATCTCTATAGAGATATTCTATATTCCCATGCCAAAAAGATCATGACCAGCCTCGCCTCGTATAAGGTCTGTTTCCCTGCTCAGACTTGCATGGAAAGAACGGGCGCGAACTTACCAAACGTTGACGGTAGTACACGTGTCGGATGGGCACTAGTTCCTCAAAACAACTTCCGACGACTGAGTACAGACACCTCGTGAACGTACATGCGTCGCCTGGACGAACATTGATGATGGCATATAGCCCCATGGGTATCGGCGAAAAAAAGACAGGTGACCTCCGGTCCGAATATCTGCCTAAACGGAGAAGAACTCTGAAAATAAAATAATCCAAATCTTTGGGGTAAAGCGTGTCGCGCGTTAGGTGAAAATGGAGAGGAATGGGTTCATGTAAGAATTATGCCTATGCCACCATATCTTCCGGACTTGAATTAAATAACGTTGACTCTTCTCCCCAGGTCAACTCGTCGGCCTCAGTTGGCCGCACGGTGCGCTACCCGGAGTAGATCAGCCCAAGTATCCCACTTAGGTATTAGTGGTAGCTGTTGTTGAAGTTCGAGTTGATGATGATGCCCGCTATTGTGTTTATCGGCTACCGTTAGCAACCCCGATAAAGCTCGTCAGGCTCAGATACCTTTATCCAATCGATGGCCTTTTTCTCCACCTTCTCAACGATAGACGCCGGCGAATGAGAGCACAGAACCTCTGGGAGGCGAAACTCGATTCACCTTCAGTTACATCGCTTGGCCTATCGACGGATGTAGTAGCGCTTCGTGTCTCGTATTTATTTGTATTTACTCTCGGCCCCGATAGACATTTACGACCTTTTTCTCTCAGTTTCCAGGCAGATACTGGCAAAGGCGAGCACGCCCGAAGTGAGCATTCGCTTTCAGTTTATTTACATGATTGTTTGATTCCCACGGGTTTTGCCGTGAATATGGCGCTTCGTGTCTTAGTATGTAACGTGTTAGACTTTTTGATCATGGCTCTGGGACCAGGACAACCGAAGCCTGCAAGAAAAAGAAACAGAAAACGAAAAAGAAGAGTCATATCAGACTCTTCTTCTGAGGACTCTTCTTCTTCGACCTCGTCAGACGCGTCGACACCCCAGGATACCGTGACGATCCCAGTCCGACAATCGAAACTGGTCACATCGGAAAATGCGAATACGGATGAAAGTGACGGAGATGAATCGACCTCTTCCGATGAACCGAAGGATGACGGTTCAGGGTCAGACGAGGACGTCGGTATGACTGCACGTATGTCCAAACATGACCGCTTTGAATCACTCCAGCAACGCGACTCGCCCTCTCCATCCAACGTGGACACTCCACCCTTTATCCCAAAGAACGCTCCAGAGGATGAGCAAGCCCTAAAAGAAAAATTTCGCAAGTTCTGGATGGCATCTATCGCGGAAGGCTTTAAAGATGATCTTGAGGAGATACGAAAGGTATGTAATCAGTTGTCTGACACCGCTGTCAAATCGATCACCTTTTGGCGCATAGGAACCAAATCTTACTACACCTCGCCTAGCACTCCTCATAGAGTCGCTTGCTTCTGGAGCTGATGTATTTTCCTCGACTTCTACCAATGGTGTCAACGAGATGGAAGTCGTGTTAGATCAACTTTGAACTTGCTTTTACTTCAGCGTGATGTCCATCGTACGACGAGCATCCAACAAGTGCGTAGACCCTACCCCAATTTAGATCTAGACTAATGTAACGCCGTGAGAACAGAAAACGTAGACGGGTCGACATTAAGACTATATGCCACGACAACTTAGAAACACCCATTATTATATTGTGGGATGGGAATCGGAGCCAGGTAGGACAACCGCCAGTAAAATAGAAGCAAGTCAGCGGGGACGAACGAATGATGCTGAACCTTTCAAATCTTTTTTTTCTTTTTGACCCATTATCCGAGTTTACAGTATCGATCTGGTTTAGGCGACACATGTACACCTTGAAAAGCCATCTTTTTACTACTCCTTCATCCCATTACTGCCGTCCAATTCCATATAGCCTGTGGAAGTTCATCTACGCCCACCAATGGTACTTGACTCGCACCCGATTGCCCATAAACTGCATATGTGCCCGACGACGCAAGCGCTTGTTGTGCTAGCACGACGTTGGCCGTTGGCGTGGAGGTAGGTGCAGCGAGAGACAAGCATTGTGCGCTATTAGTCGGTGTTGACGTTGGCGTTTGTGAAATTTGGGCCTGTGTTCGGTTAGATCCCGACAGGAATGCAAACCCGTAATATCCTGGACAGTTTCCTGTCGGGAATCGATACGCGCTGGTTTAATCATGATATATTAGGTTGATGTCAAAAAGAGTCACAAGAGCATACATGTAAACGCTTCGCAGGAACGGCAGGCCAAGCACAACGCTCGGTTGTGCCGTATCAATCCGTGTCCGGATACCCACGGGACAATAATCGGGAGAGGAAGCGCCGGACTGAGGCCTCAACAAATTTCCTGTCGAATCGATCTGATAGTCGACTCCGTTGATTGTCGTCGTCAATGCAACGTACGGCCATTGAGGCGGGCCAGATGAGGCCGTAGAAATCGTAGAGGAAGAGTTGGTCGTGCAATTGTATTCGAAAAGGCCAGTATCGTTGATGAGTCCAATAGGCATCGGGATAGGCCCGGTTGACCCGGTACTGTTGAAATAAACTTCTGCGTTGGGTAGCGAAATGGATAAAGAGACTGTATATCAAATGAGGTTAACTTCAAATCGACTAAACTAGATACGTGTATGTCTCACAATCATCCAGCGCAGCAGTTAGGGGTTGCGTAAACGGTACGAACTGGCCATCGTAACCCTTCACGCCATCGAAATTGAAAACGTTGAGATAATCACCATTGGGATCGGGGGACTGGTCCAGTTGCACCCAATTAATCATCCCTTCATAGTCATTCGGGTCCAGGGCACCAATCGTAATTTTCGGGTTTCCAGGATCAAACCGCATTCCAACAACAGGATTAAGGAGAGAAGATGAGTCGTGTAGGAGAGTGAGTATATGTTGCGCGATGGCAGTAGAATTAAGTGGATCGAGGAAAAGGCCAAGGTGACCATTCCAGATGGAAGTCGCGAATGTTTTATTGGACCCATCGAGTATGTTTTCTGTTAGATATAGCAAGATAATTCTAGCGTCAGCGAACTATTTAGACATTCAAACATGTCCACTCACCAAAAGGTACGTTTGCAGCACTGAAAAGACCGCCGAATCCAACAGTATCGGATACATCGACCCCGCTGAACGATGGCATGGAGGCATCCCAAGGGGTATTATTAGTCTATCAAGAAATATTTAGCAATTTGGTGACGCAAGAAAAGATGAGTACACACTTTGTACGTCGACGATAAAGATGGGTCGAAAAACGTTGTCCCTGCGCAGAGGATGCAGTCGGCAGAATAGGTAGCAAGACCACCGGCGGAAACATCGACAGTGAGGTTCATCTGCTGAGGTGGGGTCCCGACGAGAACCGGGACAGTGTTGGGAATATAATTGTTCTCTGTTAGATACGGTGCGACGCCCATCGGGAGCAGAGCCCACGCTGTACATTTGAACCCATCATGGTCAGTAGATGAGTCCTCAAATCACTGCGCGAAGACTTACATCCCGAATTTGCCTTCACGCATAAGAATGTGGTCAATAGCGAACCAAGTAGAAGTGACAATCGCAGAGACGACATTTCCGTTTGCCGAGTCGCCAGACGGTTCTTTGTAAATTCTAACTTGTACGTGAACCCAACGAATGTAAGCGCTTCAAATTCGTGCAAGGAACGAGTACTTACAGTCGGGCTCCAAGTTAAGTATAAGACTCTCGAGCAAAATGAGAACTTAGCAGAGGATATGAAATTGGAAGCGAGCTGCTCGTCCAGCCGTCATGGGATTCTGTTATTGGCAGGGTCGTCTAGTCGGCACAGAAACGGGGGCTTTATCAAATCATATTTATCATCAAACCTTAGCTACAGGACTGATACCGAATAAGAAGGCTGTGATAATATTTTAAAGTGACTGGGTGGGTCAAATTTTTGGCTTTCACCAGATATGCCAGTGATTTGCTATTACGGTTACACCGAGATTTGTAGAGAAAACTCAATGATCCGCTTGAGCAACGGAAGTGCTACATACCACCTCGACGTCAATCACCAACTTGTCGGTCACTCAGATCTCATGTCACGGATGTATTAGTAATCCTGCTTCTTAAGGACGCCAAGCAAATTCCATGTTGCTTGGCAGCCTTTTAACTTGGTACTTGGTGCGCTAACTCCCCTCGCTTTCTCTGCACTGAATCATAGTCTTGCTATTCGAATCCAATGAGTTTCAAGGTACTCTGACTCGGCGAGATATTCGAACTTTGATATGCCGCACATTGCAAACTGGGACTCGTCAAAAGGCACTGCCATACTGAATCCGTGAACTTGAGGAGTCTTCGCTGTCCTTACCTCATTATACCCGATGTCGTGATTAAAAAGTTGCAAGTGAGGCGCTGTCAAGATGTGTCCTCACGCACTTTTCTTTTATTCTCCACTAGTACCAGTGGTAAGTGTCTTGAACAGCCCAGGTGTCTGCCATCCAACCATCGCATGGGCTAACGATTTTTCGGCCCTCTAGGCCGACCCACGCTCGTTTCCCATTTCTTCAACCTAGGTTCTGGCCCCCTATGACAGAGCCCTCTTATTATCCTCTCAGTCCCATAAAATCACCTCTTCAATCCGCCACCTCACCTTTTCCTGACCAACTCAAAAACGAGTCAGATTCTCCTCCTGATGTGGTGGCAACCGATGACCTTCACGGGTCTCGTTCGAGCATGATTCTCGCTCCTTTGCGCACTCAACTGTTTCGAAGTCGCCCGTCGAATGTGCCATCTCAATGGCGGGCGATCAAGACGCCTCTTGAGATGGCTCTTTTACCACTCGCTGCCATCGCTTATCTCGCGTTTTGTTATACTGTTCATGGGAAGGTGGTACCTGTTAATACTTATGGCCTCTACGCCGTTACGCCCGAGCATCTCGGTAAATTCTGTATTCCATCAATCGTGTACTCTGTTTGAAAACCTTTCGATTTACAGCCACTATCAAAGGTGGCATCACGGCCATCAGTATCATCATCATTTCAATTGCACTCTATCCGGTTGGTGTTGTAATTTCAAACCTGAAGGTAGCTTGGTACATAATTTAAAAAATTTATTACTTATTAATTTAAACCGTAGAGCGAAGAATTTTTCCGCATCCTGGCATCCCGCAGTAATGGTGTTCCTTTGGACACGATCAACCATATTTCAACTCCTTCTTTCGGGTACACTGACATAATGTTGGCGGCGTGGAGAAACTCGTGCTCCAACTACTATATTCTTGGGACAGGTGCCTCACTCTTAGTTTGGGTCATAGGAACGCTCGCTCCAGGTGCCTGTAAGTCACATGGTACTTATCACGGAAGTTCCGATTTGTTCATCGGTTGTCGACAGTAACAATTGATAATGTGTTGGCTGATGGACCGGTAATGGCCTTCGCTATTGGAGCAGTATCCATGCAAAGCGTGTTAAAGTACGTTTTTATTTCTTATTTGACTTGTACATTACTTATCCCTGTATTTTTAGTGGGACAAGCACGGAACCAGCTTTCAACGCATCTTTGAACTCTGCGACTGCGGCATCTATTGCGTGGGCTGAGATAGAGCTTGGCGTCCAATATTCATATGGTGTAGCGAACACGTCAGGACAGGAATACGCAGCGTATATTGTGCCTATACCCCTCGATCTGCCCACTACAACGAACGCCAGATGGTTGAGTGACGTAGCTGGACTCAATCCATCGTGCTCCTGGGCTTCTACAAATATCACAACCCTGCAACTTCCTTACAATTCATCATCGACTCCTATTGGATCCATCGCTACTGCTCACCTTCTTGATTTCAACCTGGACGTGCAAATTGTTAGCAGCGACATACGTGAGTTTTTCAGGATTCAATCTTCCCGTATACTGAAATTTCATCGTGTCTAGCTATTGGCGGTAGTCCGTTCGCCACTGTCAAGGATCCCACTCTCTACGTGACTAACCATAGTACACAAGCCCTTCCCTCGGACGGGTCGACGGTATTTCTTTTTGGGTCATGCCAGTCTGGCTGCCTACCGGGTTCACCAGTTGACATTACGCTCGACCTGTCAAGTGTGGGTAATACCCTTACGATTGGTTTTACTGACCAGACATGGTCCATGGCTGTCCTGACATGTTTACCAAACGTCACGATTGAAACGCGCGAGATCAGAAGTGACGGACATGGCTTCTTCGATGTGCAGCCGCTTCCCGCTGGTACTCGGTTGACTCCTCAGGGCAACCTCAACCCGATCCAGACTACTGCTTTGTTTTCGATCGCGACAATGTCGTTGACACAGAATGCTGGTTCGCTCAGTGGGTCCACTGCCCAGTACGCTTCACTTGGTTCCCAAGTGCAGGGTGATATCTTGTTCGGAAAGGCGCAGTTTGATAATCTTCCTGGCATCAACTCACCAGACGGCACAATGGTTATAATCGTTCCAGCGGCAACTGAGGACATCGCACAGGGATATACCCAAGTTCTTCAGTCTGCTTCAAAGTGTACGTCTCTAGGTTTCGATTCTGTGTCGTTTAATTAAGTGTGCCGCATATTATGCAGCCTATCTTTCTGGTTACCTCGGTACGGCATACGTCCCTGGTCGTATCTCTGCCTCCGAGGTCGTCTTTGCCGCGTCCATCCCAAACTTGGCGGTAGCGAGTGCGGTTTTTGCACTCCTTGCCGCGCTCATCGTCGCTGCCCATTTCAGGCCAGGCAAGGGCATCGAGTTCACACTCGTAAATGTTGCCGCGGCTGTTCATGGATCGGAACTTCCCGCACAGTTTGCACGAGCCAAGGCAGAGCGGATGACTAACGCGGATGGGCAAGGGAGTGAATCCGAATCGGAGGGGCAGAAGGTACATCGTCCTGGGACTTACCGTCCGGATGATCACCATGACATCGTGGAGATGTTGGGCGACAAGCGGATATTCATGCAGAGACGGGCAGACGGCTCTCTGGTGCTGCACATTACTTGAGGATGAAAGAGTTGGATAGTTTTTTCATTCTCGCTGGTAGGCTCACTTGTTGGCCTGCATGAACCAACGAGTTTCCGTTTCGTTTTGTCTCACTTCTGTATCAAGTATTTTCTAATCGACCTCTTAGCGATCTCTATCGCACGGCTGTTATCCGTAACTCGAAATCCATGGCAGTGAAGACGAGTGGGCTTTTCTCGCAGAACGTCAAGTGTCATAAGGCGGTGTTGGTGCGTCAGTATTTCGTTGTTATGGGAACCAGCATAGTGTGGTTAGATTCTAAACCGTCCGTTCACAGACCATTGGTGAAAGGGATGTACTAACTGGGCTTGACATAAGCCCGCGTCACTTCGGCGAGATGCGGGATCTAGACAAGGTGTTCCTATTGATCTGACGACAGCACTTCCGTCATTCCCTCTCTTTGGCCTTCCCCTTCTACCACCTATACAGGCTCGCGAAATTCCCAGCACCGTATCGTCCCCGACGACGAGCATAAGCTAGTACTCGCCGTGTGTTGCGCTCACTTTGCGCTTACTCGTAGTCCCAGACGATAGCAGAACCAGATCGCCTTCACAGCCTCAATACAAAGAGGTACGAATGATCGGCGGCCCGGGTGGCTCCTGGACGTTTATTCTGCAAACTGCCGTGTCGAAAGCTCTTATCACCCCGAACAGGTTGAAGTCTTAGACGAGTATAGTATGCTCAATATTACATTTCTCGGCACTCGCAATCCGTGTGTTGTTAGCTTCGCAGAGATGATGGCGCCCGAGGATATCACAGACGATCAAAGCAGTTCAATGACAAGTCCATTTCTGCATGGTTCATCCTCTTGTAGATCCGGTCGTCGGTATCTTGAATTTGCGACCTGGCAAAACAAGTCGAGATACCGACAACAATCCACCGTTTCTCCATGGCATGGCATGTATTATGGTTGTAAACCTGACCTCCTGCCGTTAGATCAGTCTCTGAGACTATGTACCAGTTAGGGGACGCTAGTTTACTTTTGCGCATAATGGGATTGGAAATGACATCAGGAATCGAAACGACACGATTGTAGTAGCAAACACGTCGGTACTCGGAAAGGGCGCCAATATGCTCGTGTGTGGGTGACTACGAATACGCCAAAGGAAGGGCTTCCCAAGGCGAGGTTCAATTTTACTGCTTCACTGCCTCGCCGGTTCGCAGTGATGCATCAGATGTGATTTCACACATGATCGGTGACCCTCCGCCACATCATGCAACGTCCAATCCGAATTGATGTAAATGCGCTGGCAACTTTACTTAGTACCACCGAATCCACCTGGCACAGGATGGGGCTCTGACAATGAAAATCAAGGGAATTCTGATTACCCTGCTGACAGCATGAGAGCAAATCAGCGTCCAATTATGTTTGATAATTGAACCGAAGCTGAAGCCTGAACAGTTGTGCAACGGCGTATGCACCAGTGATCGCGCGAGCGGCCACGGTGGGCGATTTTACCTTGGTAGTTTGTTACATACTTTTCTGAAAGAACATGTCACATCATATGTTACGGGGTATATTCTACCTCTTATTCACCCACTATCCCTCACACTGCTGTCCAATTCCACACGATTTTCGGAAGCTCGTTGACACCTACTAATGGCACCTGACTTGCTCCTGGTTGTCCGTAGACTGCATATGTGCCCCCCGTAGCCAGTGCTTGTGGCGCTAGTACAACGGTGGCCGACGGTGTTGAGGTAGGTGCTGCGAGGGACAAGCATTGCGCACTATTTGTTGGTGTCGATGTTGGCGTTTGTGAGATTTGCGCTTGCGTTCGGTTGGATCCCGACGGGAAGGCAAAACCGTAGTACCCTGGACAGTCTCCCGTCGGGAATCGATATGCACTTCATCACGACCCGTGACGTCGGCACAAAATACCAAAAAGTGAATAAAAGAGGACGTACACGTAAACGCTCCGCATGAATGGTAGGCCTAGGACAATGCTAGGCTGTGCAGTGTCAGTCCTGTTCTTTATGCCTACAGGACAATACCCAAGAGAGGAGGCACCAGATTGAGGTCTCAATAAATTACCCGTGGAATCGATTTGATAGTCGACTCCATTGATCGTCGCTGTTAGTGCGACGTACGGCCACTGGGGTGGTCCAGATGTGATAGTTGAAGTGGAGCTGTTATTCGTGCATTCGTATTCAAAAAGCCCGGTATCATTGATGAGTCCGATAGGCATCGGGACAGGTCCTGTTGAGTTTGTGTTATTAAAATAAACTTCTGGGTTAGGAAGCGAAATAGAGAGTGCGACTAGATCAAGCAGTATGTACTTCAGATCACTCGAACGGATTGACGCGGCAACTCACAATCATCCAGTGCAGCGGTCAGAGGTCCCATAAAAGGTACGAATTGGCCATCGTAGCCCTTTACGCCATCGAAATTAAAAACATTGGGGTAATCTCCAACTGGAGTCTGGTTCAGTTGTACCCAATTAATCGTCCCCTCGTAGTCATTTGGATCGAGTGCTCCAATTGTAATTTTTGGGTTTCCAGAATCGAACCGCATCCCGACGACAGGATTGAGGAGAGCGGGTGACAAAAGGGTAAGAATATTTTGTGCCATGGAGGTAGAATTGAGTGGATCAAGGAATAAACCAAGATTTCCGTTCCAAATACTAATTTGGGCAGTCAAATTAGAACCATCGAGTATGTTAGCTGTCCAAGACCACGAGAAATAATGATATGAATAATCGCTCAAGAGGTTTAGACGTATTTACTTGCCGAATGGCACGTTTGTTGCGCTGAAAAGACCACCGAATCCAACAGTATCAGAAACCTCCACCCCGCTGAATGAGGGGATCGAGGCATCCCAAGGCGTATCGTTGGTCTATCACAAGATAATTAGTAGAATACTTTTTCATGAGAGCAAAGGACGCGCTTTGAATGTAGATGACAAAGACGGATTGAAAAATGTTGATCCAGCACAGAGAATACAATTAGATGAATACGTGATAAGAGTGCTGGTTCCGACATTGACGGTGAGGTTCATTTGCTGGGGGGGCGTTCCTACAAGGACTGGAACAGTATTCGGAATGTAATTGCCATCTGAGAGATATGGCGCGACGTTCATCGGAAGCGTAGCCCATGCTGTTTGAATCATCGAGGTTCATTAGTGGGCAATCTCAAACATTGTATGGGGAAACGCACTTCCCGAACTGGCGTTCACATAGGATGCAACGAGCAATAATGAACTGAATATGAGTAGCACTTGCAAGGACAACACCTGTATACGCGGGTCAAACCTCGTCATCGCCACTCGACGAAAGTGCCTGAGACTCGGCGAGAGCAAAATACATACCTTCATTGAATTGTACGTTTCGAACGTGAGTGAAAATGGTACGAGATAACGTTCCTAGAGGAGCTTTGGAGTGGAAGGACAGGTAGAAAAATTGATGACATTCAGAAGATCAAAATGATATAATCCATGGTGCAGGGTTACATCCGACTTTCTCGAGACTTTTTTGGGGAAATTTTTTTCATCATAATTCTTGCCAACGCCCGAGGCTGTGCTCAGAACAACACAGTGAATGGTCCAGGGTTCAATATGTATATTTAGAGGAGTTCCATTCCGAAGCACCTACAGTATCTAAGTAACGAATTGGCTGAACACATTGGTCTCAAGCTCAGAGGCTCAGTTTGCAGACCTCTCCCGTAAGACAATTGCGCTCTGATATCGTTGCCAATGGGACACAACTTGTGACCGCACAGCCTGAGCATTTGGACGGCATCAGTACCCGATCAGTCATAAACTTGCAAAGATTCAAGTGACCAAACAAAGTTCGGATTGCACCGCCTCCAGGGCCAGCCAAGCTGTTGAAGTTTACTCCGACGACGCCGAGGGTCGGATATTCAAGCTGTCACTGTCATGATAGGTGTACTACTTACATACTAACCTCGATCAAAATAAAAAATTGTACGATTTTCTCCCATCATTCGTTATTGTATTTGGCGGTTTGTGCCGAGTCCTCTGTTCAGTTATTGCATGAATCGCGGTTTTTTCGACCATCCGTCCGGCTTCATATCTTGATGGAACCATCTTACTCTCTTCTTAGTCCCGTGAAATCGCCCCGGCCACCTTCAATCTCCCCTTTGGAGGAAGAACATTACAAAGACAACCTGGTTCCACCTCGTGTAGGCGACGAGTCCATGAAGGCCCAAGATGCTTCTGGGTCACTCTCTGGCAAGTTCCTCTCGCCTTTACGTCCTCAACTATTTCGGGGGGGTGCACCTAGTAGTCGTCCACCTCTTTGGCGGGTTGTCAAGACGCCCCTTGAGATGGCGCTCTTCCCGCTCGCGGCCATTGCTTATCTCACATTCTGTTATACTGTCCATGGTACCGTCGTGCCCGTCAATACATACGGTCTCTACTCTGTTATCCCACGACATCTCAGTGAGTGTCACATTTTCGGTCATCAAATACTACACACTGTCAAACTTCATCTCAGCTACTATCAAAGGTGGTATCACTTCTATCACTATTATCATCATTTCAATAGCGCTCTACCCGATCTACTTCATTGTTTCTAACTTGAAGGTACGCACGATATGCTAGTAAACTTAATTGCTTATTTACTCCTCTTGCAGAGCGAAGAATTTTTCCGTATTCTGGCATCCCACAATCACGGAGTTCAACTGGAAACAGTTAACCATATCTCGACTCCTTCTTTTGGGAATATCGACAAAATGATGGCTATGCGAAGACATGATTGTTCCAAGTATTATATTCTTGGAATAGTCTCTTCCATCTTAATCTGGATTGTACGAACGCTTGGCCCAGGTGCATGCAAGTCGCGACAATTTCTGTCGTGAAAGGTTTCCAATCTCATGTTTTATTTTGGACAGTGACAATCGACACTGTGTTGGCTGACGGTGAATTAATGGCATTTGCCATCGGAGCAGTGACTCCACAGAGTGTATTGAAGTACGTTTGTGCTCTTTTCATCTATGACTTTCTTAATTCTGATTTTTTTTCAGTGGGTCATATACTTTCCAACCGAATTTCAATGCGTCTTTGAATGCTGGGATGGCGGCCTCCATTACTTGGGCCGAGATAGAACTTGGGGTCCAATATTCATTTGGCATGTCAAACTCGTCGGAATCGGATTATGCGGCCTTCATTGCACCTGTGCCCCTTGATCTTCCCTCAACGACGAGTGCGCGATGGTTAACTGATGTAATCGGACTCAATCCGACGTGTTCTTGGTCCTCCACAAACCTGACTGCCATGCAGCTGCCGTATAACTCCACATATGCCCCCCTCTACCTTGCTACGGCATACCTTCCCGACTTCAGCTTAGACGTTCAAGTGAATTCAGATGACATTGGGTGGAACAGCCCTTTTGCCACTATCAAAGACCCCACTTACTACGTGACCAATCATACTACACAAGCCCCCGCCGTAGATGGATCAACTGTGTTCCTTCTGGGTCAGTGCCAGTCTGGTTGCGAGGAAGGCGTCCCCGTCGATTTCACGCTCGATTTGTCGAGCGTAAACAATACGTTTACGATTGCTTTGACTGACCGGGCATGGAACATGGCCATCCTAGTGTGTTTGCCTAACATCACGATTGAAACACGCGAAGTTCGAAATGATGGTTACGGCGTCTTCAACGTGCAACCCCCTTCGGCTGGTGCTCACTTGATGAGCCAAGGCAACCTTAACCCTATCCAGACCTCTGCCTTATTTTCGATCGCAACAATGTCGCTCACACAGGGTGCTGGTTCGCTAGATTCCGGAAGCAATACTCAATACGCTTCCCTGGGATCGCAAGTGCAGGGTGATGTTTTGTTCGGAAAGGCGCAGTTCGACAACCTTCCCGGTATCACCTCGCCTGACGGAACAACAGTGACAATCACCCCAGCACCGATCGAGAACATCACGCAAGGATATACTCAGATTATCCAGTCTGCTACGAAATGTGCGTTCCTCGATCTCGTTTCTGTTGATTCTCCCTGTTTATTGTCCGTGCACCGCGTCCATACAGCTTATCTTGCGGGCTACCTTGGTACAGCCTATGTTCCTGGACGCGTCTCTAGCACGGAGGTGGTTTTCGCTGCATCCGTTCTAAACTTGGCTGTGGCAACAGTAGCCTTTGTGCTCCTTGCGGTGTTCATCGTCGTCGCTCACTTTCGATCGAACAAGGGTATCGAATTCACACTCGTCAACATTGCCGCAGCCGTGTATGGATCCGAGCTTCCAGCTCATTTCGCACGGGTAAAAACAGAGCGGACTTCCAGCGTGCACGAGCAGGCGGAAACGGAAGTGGAAGGTAACTTAGAGATGGATAGTATTTCCGGGAAGAATAAGCTATGCCACCCTCCGGAGGATCACCGTGACGTCTTGGAGATGCTTGGAGAGCGACAGGTCTACATGCATAGACGGGCAGATGGCTCTCCTGTGCTCCACATTGGTTAAGGATGCTTTTCTAGACCTTCATTTTCATATAGTTGCGATTTTCGCACATCGGTGTAGTGGCACGGTGCTATCTCCTGCGACGAGTGTTTAACTCACATAAAACACCCAATGGGTCTCTGAGCTATGTAGCCGAAGGTATACCACCGTCGACATCTGCTGGCACAACAATAGAAGGACCAGAGCTCACTAGACACGTATGTTATGTAATTTGATGGACAAGCTTCGTTGGCCATAGTTCGTACTGGTATGTGGTTGGCGCGAGAGTTAAAAGAAAACGGTAACTGTCCTAGCCTACACACTGCTGCTAATAATTGTCTTGCGTTTGAAAATTTTTTCTGGTTCGAATCCGCTACAAAAGCACGCCACATGCCACAAATACGCAGTGCTTGGTTTATACAACAGTGGGCGCCAGTAACTAGGCAACGAGAGCGACAAAGATCCAGAGATAACTAGTAGCCTGGGTATCAGAGTATCGGGTGAGTTCGAACCTAATGCGGGTGTTAATCTAACGATGATTCCGACCAAATTGTACCACATATACTGACTCATAATCGACTATTTTTCAACAATGCTGTCCTCAGGCTGTCGATCACAAAGTGGTCATGTCAATACTGTTTCTCAGGCCCCTGACGTGATAGTACGAAATTTAGATCCGTTATCCATCAAATATCATCCATCCTAATGCTGATATCATGCACTTCTATGCTAAATGTGGCGGCTCTGGGCCACTGTATCGCCAATTTCTTCACTCTAGGCCAATTGTGTTAAAGTCATTTAACCAATTAAGGGCAATAAAGCCGATAAACTAGCCACCTAGACTTAAATTGAACAATTCTGAAGGTCTTATTTGTAGCGGAACCGCCTGAATGAATCTTTGCTCACGTTTCACCCTTCTTTCCTGGCGCAATTGGTATGCGTCGCGTTCTCCGTCACCTGGAGTGTTTAAGGGTGACTTAACGGTTTCCTCGACTTGGCGCGCGTCCTTACTATTTTTTTCAGCTTGAATTCAGCTCCCCATGACAGATCCTTCCCACTCCTTTCTTTCCTGGTCCCCGCTCCGATCCACGACCTCGCCTTTCGAGGAAGTTCCTTTCAAAGATTACATTTCACCTCACTTGGGAGGGACAGTAACAGCAGAAATTGATCCTGGTTACTATTCTGGAAAATCTCTCGCACCATTGCGTCCCCAGCTGTATCGGCAAGTTCCACCAGCCAGTCGTCCATCTCTGTGGCACACCATCAAAACACCTCTTGAAATGGCTCTTTTCCCACTTGCGGCCATATTTTATCTTTCGTTCTGTTATGCTGCTCATGGCACGGTGGTACCCGTGAAAACGTATGGCCTTTACTCTGTAATACCACAGCATCTCGGTAGGTGTGGCATCCCATTAACCAGGGATACTTCGTTAACCAGAAAACCAACAGCTACTATCAAAGGTGGTGTCACTTCTATCAGCATCATCGTCATTTCTACAGCGCTATATCCGATCTACACTATTATTTCCAATCTGAAGGTAAACATCTGATTTGAGCCCATTCAATACGGTTACTTATACTAATTTCGTAGAGTGAAGAATTTTTCCGCATCTTGACATCCCAAAGTCACGGTGTGCCGTTGGAAGCTATCAACCGTATATCAAATCCATCGTTTGGAAACATGGACATGATTATGGCGATGCGGAAACGTTCCTGTTCCAACTACTATATTCTTGGAACCATTGCTTCGATTTTAGTCTGGATTGTAGGAGCGCTCGCTCCAGGTGCATGTAAGTTGGATCCGTACTCTTTGCGACGAGGTATACTATTCTCACCCCATTACGGACAGTAACAATCGACAATGTATTAGCTGATGGTGAATTAATGGCGTTTGCTATTGGGGCAGTGAGTCCGCAGAGCGTGTTAAAGTGTGTATTACACATTTTTTCAACACATGCACTTTTTCATTCTGGTAATTTCAGCGGAACATATATTTGGCAACCAAATTTCAATGCATCTTTGAATGCGGCGATTGCTGCATCCATCACCTGGGCCGAGATGGAACTTGGTGTCCAGTATACATTTGGCATAGAAAACTCGTCGGAGCCAGACTATGCCGCGTTCATTGCCCCCATTCCCATTGATCTGCCCACCACGACGAGTGCAAAATGGTTATCTGATGTGATCGGACTCAATCCGTCGTGTTCATGGGCCTCCACAAACCTCACCAACGTTAAAATCCCGTACAATTCGACAACTCTCCCCTTAAACGTTGTCACAGCCTATCTTCCTGATTTCAATTTGGATGTTCTAGTGACAGAAGCTGACATGATGTGTGAGTTATTATATATCCTGATTCTTCATTTGGATACTATTCCGTTGCCCCCCCTCCCCCCAGCGTCCAATTCTCCATTCGCCACCGTCAAAGACCCCACTTACTACGTGACCAATCACAGCACGCAAGCCCCCGCAGTAGATGGATCTACGGTGTTCCTTTTGGGTCAATGTCAATCTGGCTGTCTACCACCTGAACCTGTTGACATCTCACTTGACATGCCGGGGCCAAGTACGACATTTACGATTACCTTGACTGACCAGACATGGACAATGGCCATCCTGACATGCTTGCCAAACATCACGATCGAAACGCGCGAGGTTCGAAATAATGGAGGTGTCCTGAGCGTGCAACCCCTTTCGGTCGGTACTCGGTTTATGGTCCAGGGAAATCTCCACCCTATCCAGACAACTGCTTTGTTTTCGATGGCGACGATGTCTCTCACGCAGGATGCTGGTTCACTCGCTTCCGGAAAAAATGGTCAATACGCCTCCCTTGGGTCGCAAGTGCAAGGTGAGGTCTTGTTCGGAAAGACACAATTCGACAACCTTCCTGGCATTGGCTCGCCTTATGGAACGACGGTGGTAATCAGTCCAGCACCAACTGAGAACATTACGCAGGGATATACTCGGATCATTCAATCTGCAACGAAATGTATGTTCCACGTTCTTATTCCCTATCGGTTTCTCCTTGTTTAACTTCTATGCTATGGCTGGGCAGCTTATCTCGCGGGTTACCTCGGAACAGCTTACGTCCCCGGACGTATCTCCGGCCCGGAGCTGATCTTTGCTGCGTCTATTCCTAACTTGGCTGTCGCAACGGCAGTCTTTATGCTCCTTGCAGTATTTATCGTCGTTGCGCATTTCCGGTCAAACAAGGGCGCTGAATTCACGCTTGTCAATGTGGTTGCAGCCGTGCATGGATCAGAGCTTCCTGCGCTGTTCGCTCGAGTGCAGACGACTGGCGTAGGTGGACAGGCAGCCTTCGCGGCCGAAGGTGAGTCGGAAACGGACGGTGCTCTAGAAAAGGATAATTTGCAGCACCCCCCGGATGATCACCGTGATGTCGTGGAAATATTGGGCGAAAGACATATTTACATGCAAAGACGGGCAGATGGCTCCCCGGAGTTGCACATGGGCTGAAGGTCGATGAAGTTCTGGGTTTCACGGACATTGTTTCTTCCAATGGCTGCTTGTTTTCAAGAATTTAATCGTATTAGGTAGCATCGGTGCACAAACTGCGGATCTATCTAAACAAGGTCGTTGATTGTATTGTTTTCTCCATGCGCGTGTCGGAGCTGGTTGACCGCCTCAAATAGACTCGTGTCATATTTTCATATCATTCCTTCACCCGTGTCTTTCTGAGTAAATCCCGTTAAAATCGATTGTCTCGATTGCTATCAGTTGGATTCACAAAAACGAGTCTTGAATCTCCTTCGAGGAGAATGGAGTGCTCAAGGAACATAACAACAATTTTCGAAGGCTCATATCGTTCGGATAGTTGCGAGAATCGGGGTAAATAGACTAAACAGAAATGTTATACACGCCAAACTAAGACGAATAGCTGGGGTCGTCTTCGTACGAATATGAAGGATCCAAATCGTCGAATAAGGTCGACGAATCGGGAACGCACTACTACCAAAGAAAGAGCAGATTGAGAATGAATGACAACACGGTACAGACATGACTGAGTCCAGAATTCCTAAAAAAGATGTAATTGTCAAAGGAATTAGAGAATAGTACAGCAACGAACGGCTATCCTTGTGAGCGAAAATGTACGCCATCGGGGAAGATAGAGGTTAGAACAATTCTGAGAAGATAGGCGACGTGACTAATAGAGTACGAGCTTCGCAGATATTTGGAGCGCAGTCCAGAAACATGGGCGTCCGCAGAGGTGGTTTTTGGACGATAGCCCACTCCTGTGGAAGAAGGGTCCAGCGACTGTCGTTTGTCCTTTCTAGGTAGAAGACGTGAACCACTCTCTCTGTGATCGATAGGCCCGGAATGCTCGGAGTCGCTATTGGGATCCTCGTAAAGGACTTGAGGGTCGCAATTCAAACTGGAATCGCGAAGTTCCGCTAGAAGTCTACGCATGAGGTCTATCCCCACCCGAGGCTCTACGAGACGATCAGAATTGCTTGAAACATGTCGAAAGTTCTCGTGGCTATCGCGAACATCGATATTACTTGGCTGCACCCCTTCCAAAGGTTTGTAAGGTGTCGACGCGTCGGTCTGGCTGGACCTCTTGGTATAGAAAAATCCTGTGCAGTAAATATTCGGGGCTAGCTCCTTGTACATCGACTTGTCTTCCACGGTCTCAGAAACGACCATTTCTCCGAACTGCGAGGTACAGCCACCGCGATAAGAGCGCATCGGGAGATCTTCTTCTGGAATCACATCTTTGAGACGTTTTGCTATCAATGTCATATCGGCGATACCATATCGGCGGCGGTTTGCGGAAGATCTCGGGGGTGTATCCAAAATCCCGTAATAGGCTAGAAAAGATAGATCGATCTCGGAGTCGGACAGCGAACGTTCAGAGGTATCTTCATGGAAGTCTTCTCGTTCAGATACCGATGAGTCGTTAGGAATGCCTAAAAGTCCAGCGCAGAAAGAAAGCGACGAAGTCAAATTGCAGATCGACGTTGACTCGCCATCCAAGGGCTCAAAGCATTCTTCACTGATCATATCCTTGAGGCACTTTGCAACAGACTTCATATCAGCGATGCCATACCGACGGCGATTTGAACTTGATCTTGGAACAACGCCGTAGTAAGTCAAAAGGGATTCGTTCGACACTGATTCGGACCACGAGCTCTCAGATAAAACATCCTCGGAAGACTCGACAACGGAACTGAAGTCGTTCGGTTCCAGATCCGTTTTGTCAAGACTAGAGGATGAACCTTGTGGCGTCTGCAATGTCAGGTATGGTAAACTGAACTCGTAATCAGATGACCTGCCCACAGTGTCTCGTTTTTCCATGATCGACGCGAGCGTCCTTGGATTCAGAGCCCTCCCCTTGAGATCCTGCGTGAAGTTTATCGCGTCAACCTTGTGTTGAGAACACGAGACTAGTCCTGGCGGCGACGACATCGAAAATCCTTCTTTCACCAAACTGTGGATATCCGATTCGGGGTTGGAGGTGCCATTTTCGAATGAATCCTTAATGTATGCTGGGTCGCAGAGAACGTAGTGAGCCAGAAAGGATTCATCCGCCCCAGACTCGGACCACCAGCTCTCAGACGAGTCGTCCATGCGATCGTGATTCGGATCTGTTTCGCCAAAGCGTGAGGTGACGACGGCCTCGCCCAGTGGACCACATGTGGATGAGTTTCGCAAGGTCCTCGTGATCCCGCTATAAGCCAGGTATGACAAATCGAACTCGCAATCAGAGAACGAGTCCTCAGATAACTCATCTTCCGGCTCATCCGCGATCGGAGCACTCGGCAACAACCCTGGAAGTGATAACGGAAATTCATCGTGGTCAGAGCCGGATACATCCAGCTCTAAATCGGAGGCCTCTGAAGAATCTTCTTCAACGTATCCTGGAATGCATAGGAACGCGCCCTGACGAACAGTCGTGCCGATGACATCGCTGGTGAAGTTGAGATTTGTCGGCAAGCTCGTGTCATAGGGGGGATGTACTACAACACCGGTCGTCGAAAATCGGTTCGGTTTCCTGTGCACGTATCTGTTTTCATCGTCATCGTCCACATCCAGAAACGAGTTCATCCCAAGTGGTTTTGGCATGGACGCTGGAATTTCGCTTGCTTCGTCTTCTACGCAAATCGCCGGCGCAGAGGGTGTCGCAGGATGACATTCCACAACCTGCACACCTCCGTTAGAATAATACACGACGTAAAGTAAAATCTACTGACATTCCAGAACGTGGGATGGAAGAACTTCGCGTACACCATGCTGACATGCTGCTGCCGCTGCTGCGGGACGGGTTAACTCAAGTAAGGACATGCAAAAGTTAACACACCTCGAAACCAGCATCGAGTTCGATCTGAGAGTCGCTCTCAGCTGCTGCCGCCGAACCAAGTTGACGGATTGATGATAAGAATCAGCTGGAGGGCACCCTGGAATTTCCAGTGCCATCGTTGTGAGCTACCTTTCGACTGCGGTGCAAGTAGCCGGCGATCGAGGCTACGGCGACCACAGCGATAAACATCCCTCCTGTACCAAGCGACATTACCGAAGTGGATTGTCCGGCCGAGTTCGAGTCGGGTCCAACGGAAGCAGCGGGGGTAGAGAACGCAAAAGAAGTAGCGACAGACAGAATCGGGGGCATGATCATCCGATGGAAACTGGAAGAGATGAGAGGGTGGAAGATTTGTGTCATTCTCGCATGCCAGCCACTTAGACTGAGGCTGACATGAAGAAAAACCATTGTAGGCAGCTTATAAGGAATATTGTGACCCAAGGCGAGGGGAGTTATTCATGCGTACGGACAGTGGCATCGTGACGTCATTAAGAACACTGATAATCCAGCATCATATGTATAAATGCAAACCTTTGGCTGTGATACCCAGTGAATGTGCTCGAACGACCTATAATATACACTTGTCGATCCTAATAATGCAGAGAGTTGCGATCAAGTAACAGCCTAGGAAGAGGAAACCAACCGCTGGGCATACGCATACATGTGTTCTTCTGTAGAACGATTGGCGGTTTGTGAGAAAGCTTCTTCTTAAAAATCGCTAATCATGACTCTCCGTTGTAACGCTACCATGATTTCGACTGTGTTGGTCAATTCCTCTATGCAAGACTGTGAACAATGTTGACGCACATGATAGAGAAGAACATATTAAAGGAATTCGTATGGGCATGCTAGAAGGATCACTTCAATGATGACCGCTTTAGTGGATTCCAGGATGCCAGATAGGAGTAGACGAAGTTTTGTCGGTCATAATGCTACACAACGCATGTACAACTTTGAGAAGAGCCACTGATGTGGCGGTGCTATCAATCCTTCAAACACGTGATCGTTCAAGAACTTTGTGCCAGCCGTTCCCGTTCGAGCTCTGCGATTCTTGGTAACATCAGTAACAACGTCCCAGGTTGTCCCATTCATGGCAGTTTTTTAGGGCGGCCTATGCATGATAATTTCAGGCTCTGTGCCTGGAACGGTTGTCGTGGGTAGTGTTGGCGGTGCCAGTCGTGACGGCACCAAGTCCGACGGGAGAAATAAGATTCCTCTTCGATTTCTACTGCCAAGTCTCAGTCGACGATGGGCCCCGTACCATCTGCCACGCACTGGGGATCCCCAGCTGCGTCCAAATGCGCCTTATTGATACACGGAAACACATGCTCGTCTCACACCTGGGAGACGGTAGGTCAAGGGCTAGCAAAAGCAGGTCAGATCATGGTTCCCTTCTCATACCCCGCGCACCGTGATCGCCATGATAAAACGCACTGACACGTCCGCACGGTCAGGTTTCCTGGTGACAGCGCCAAACATGCTGGGACATGGCCATCGCCAGTCCGACGACTTGCATGTCCATACGCTCGCTCAAGACCTCTATACGTCCTACTTTACAGGCGGGACGACGTACGATGTCATTATAGGCCATTCGTTGGGTGGAACCGTCGCTCTTGCCCTTTTATCGCTTCTGTCTACCCCACAAAGTGAGAGTGATACGAAGCTGGCGGTGATCCTGCTTGATCCTGGTATCGAGCTCAGCGATCAAGTGTTTGACCACCTGAAAGCGCACCTTGAAGATGTGCTGAGGAACATGCGTACCGCTGAACAGTACATGGCGGAACACCCCAAGTGGACACGCCAAGATGCGATATCGAGGATCGCAAGTTTGCATATGGTGCAAAGCAATCTAGTCGATCTTATTTTCGAGGTGAGGAACAAACCTTGTAAACGGTTCTTACTTTATTTTCATTTTCGGGATCCTGGTCGCCTGCAGCACACCAGGCCATTTTCATTCAGGCACTTCTTTGATAAAATACCCTCACATGTTGAAATGACAATTTTGCTCTCGGATCCAGAGTTGAGCAACATCTGCCCGATAGAACTAGTCCCCTCTCATCCTCAGATTCGATGTGTGGCCCAACTCAAAGGGGTTAGTCACTGGATACCGTTCGAGGATCCCGATATAGTCGTAAAGATGGCTGTAGACGTGGTGGAGAGAATCCGGTGATGGCAAATGGTTGATTCAGTATCACTTGTTTCATTCTGTATCATTAGTAGCTCTCCAAGAGGCAGGCGCAATACTTTTCAGTGATGGCATTGAATTGGCGACAATAGCCGCCAGATCGTTCGCAATGCACCAAATAATATACTGAGTAGAAAACAGAACCCAACAGAATCTGAAAAAATTGAAGGCAATGCTGCCAGATTGCAACGCACCAAGAACCAAAAAAAAAAGATCAGGAACAGGAGAAGGGAGAAAAAGAAATGCAAGACTGCAGGGAGAGATAGGGCTATAGGAATTGAAATACGTTCCGTGATACCAAGTAGAGGACGCTACAATCTCGGAATCGCTAATGCGAGACGAAAGATGAAAGACGAACCAAACTAGTCGCAAAACGATTCTCGACCTCGAACAAGCCGAGTCTTGTTCAGAAGACTTGCCGCGAATCGGGACGAAAGCCTATGAAGAACGAACGCGATCCGACTCTTGTCGTAGGTTCGTAGCGCACCAATGTTTTGTTGATTGTCATCCGTCCTAGAGTCTCTTGAGTGCCATTAACCTTGTTTGACTGACCCGGATTCGATATCCATACGGACCATACCTCGACGTTGGCCAATCCGAGAGGGTTGAGTAAGAGGATCATTCTCTTCTATCCCCCGCAAGGTTACCTCGTCATCGACCACTTCCAAATTTCCGACACCAAAATACCAATCTCGGCCATTTCATCAGCAGATTCGCGTACATGCATCCAGGGCCTCTTCCGTCGATATCGACCACTCAGCACCAAACCTCGTCGAAGGGAAGAGTGCATTCGTGAGCTGCAAAGACGGAAAGGCACCCAGTCGATCAAACCAGGCTCCAGCGAGAACACAATATGTGGAATACAAGACGGTCGTGGAGAAAGCGAGTTCGCTCTCGTAACATACGACAACCTCGCTGATGCCAGGTATCCTGCGCGGATTCCTTTGAAGGACTTGGGAGGGATCCTCGATCCGTCAGAAGGCAGTATATGATGTAAAGACCGGGTTTTCTGAACACAGATCCCCTTGGACTCCGCGGTCAGTATTGACTTGTTCATCGGCTGACGGGACCTGGTCCCCAAAATGACAGCCGGAATAGGTCGAGACGTTCCCTTGATCGTATCACTCGGTGGGCCCGGCAGTCGTTCGTTGCTCACCTCCAGCGCGAAGAAGAGGGCCGTATCTCCATCGGCTGTTTGGCTGGAGCTGGCACCATGACGCAAGGAGCCTAATATGTTCTGGATGAGAGGCTGACATCTTTCCCGAGCGTCCAACCAGTCGATTCTAGTATGGAATATACGCCAAGCGTATAACGAATTCAGTTTTTCCTTGATTACGTCCAGACACAGTACAAGATGATCGTACAACGTTTGTAGCGCCCTCTTTGGGATAACGAGAGGCCGTTCAGGCGTGAAGCAGTCGCACCAAAGCCTGCGAAGAAGGTTGCGTTGAACTCTGATATATGTATGCAAGTCTATGGCCATTCGGTAGCTACCTGGGCGCATTTCGCTACCTCAAAGCGCCACATCTATACCTTCCGCGGATGATTAACTTTAAGCACAGCATATCGCAGACTTACCGACTCAGCAAGCGACCCACCAACGTTCGTGTGAATGTATCCTTTCCACTCTTCTTTCACCAAACATGCAGAAGTAGAATTTATCTCCGAGTGTCGATGTTCGTCCACGGACGCAACACAAGAAGTTGAAAGTACAAATGGATGATGTCTTTGGTAGTATGATGGACATTTCAAGAGATGTTTAATACCACAGTATCAAATTGTCGAATACATACTATGTGGATCGGCGCCCGGGGACGGCGTCTAACTTTCGAGGTGGCCTTAACACACTCTCGAATACTCTGTATATCTTCCCAAGGCCTTTAACGCCTGTATCCGCATATTCGATTAATATCGCTGTGGTATATTCCTGTTGTCAGATAGCGGGTGGCAGGGGGATTGTACAAGACCCTCGGCGAGGCGGGGAAACCCACAATAAGACAGGTACTGAAGAGGAACGCGGTGCAAAGACAGTGTATTTGGCATCAAACGGCGACAAGGTCACACCGGGAAGAGAGACGCCCCTGCAAAACGGAGGACAGATATGTTCCTGTAAGCGCAAGCGTCTCATTGGGCTGAAGGACGAGGATCATCAACTCTTCTCGCTTGTTCCATGTTTGTTTCCCCGAGCCGGATAGACATTACGGTTGAGTACTGATCGAAATTTAGACCTCGTGTTTTCTTGGTACAAACGGGGACAAATGACTTGCGGGTCAATCAAGGCAGATACCACGGGCTCTTCCTTATCCGACGAATCTTGCATAGGTTGACTGAGTGACCAGGCGCGCCTGGCATTTGTGGCGGAGATAGACAAGACCAATGTGCAGCGAAATATCAATCGTTATCATTCCGAATGTCGGACGCCTCTCCTGGAACAAAGTAGTGTACATTTTGCTTAACTTCCGCAGGAAATGCGTGAGCAGCTTGGGTGACACGCGATTTTCTGTTTTCGAGGGCGATCCGTTGTTTGATTTTGATGCAATCGAGAGTTGAGGACGACTGAAGCGGAACTAGTGAGGAGGTTTGGAAGGTGTGACAAATGTCTCCGCCGCCGCTTTCTCTACAATTTTGTGAGCTACCACTGGCACGCTGAGCGTCATTGACTTAATTCGAAGTCTGAAGTAAGAGATGTCTTCCTATCGGCGGAGGTAGTTGATGTTGCCACATCGTCGCCGTCGATATCGTAACAGTGATGGCGCCACTGCTGCTGCCTTGTTGCCGTTGCCAGGGTGTGCGGCTGCTACCCTTGCATCGCCGTTGTCATTCCGATGTTGTGGGAGTGGGTTGCGCTGCAGCGTCGTCGTTGATACGGGCGAGTGTTTATTCACGTGGTTACATACTACGTGATCA
The DNA here is from genome assembly GCA_038090335.1 of Solioccasus polychromus. NCBI lineage: Eukaryota > Fungi > Basidiomycota > Agaricomycetes > Boletales > Boletaceae > Solioccasus > Solioccasus polychromus. The sequence continues at coordinate 25,474 of JBBPMM010000109.1, read as the reverse complement.
CCCACAAACTCTTCAATGTTATTACATCAAAGTGAATGTGCCGGCGGTAACAACACTGACCACCACGAACCAACAGATACTTGCTCCCGCCAAGTGCTAAATACCAGTAAAAATGACAATGATGGAGACATTTATGTGCCAATCATTACGGACAAGCGTTTGCGACATTGACAATTTTGCAGGTGAAACGATATTGCTTGACGCTGGCGATAGTGAGGTGTGTGCTGTCGCCGTCAGAGCACATCTCCTAAGTGGAAATGGAAACGGTGTCTGACGATGGCGGCTTCGGGAGGTCAAGAGGTGGGAAAGAAAACGGAAGTGGGCATATATGTGCGGGGGATCGAAAGCGGGTGGTGGGCGGAACAGACGAAGGTGCAATTGCGTGGGACGCGGAGATCGACGAAGAATTTATCCAGGTCGAGAATGGGAATCGAGTGTGGGTAGTCGATGTGTCCCCTGACTCGATCACGTTCGCGACACGGACTTACCAAGAAGTGAACATCTGGAGCATTGCGACGGGCCAACGGACTCGAGCATGCTCGCGGAGTCAGCGGAATAAAATTCTCGCCAGGCAGAAAACAAATCGCCACTGCCACCAGAAATGGCCTGATCCGCACTTCTGATGGCCACAGCGGAGACTTGCTCATTGAAACCAAGACCACCACCTCACGGCAATTTGTTGAAACTTCGATCGCATGGTCGACAGATGGCAATTTTTTGCAACTTCAAGGGACAACAAAATCAGGATGTTCGACGCCTCAGATAGATGGCGTGAGTCTCTCGCTCTAGCACCAAATGGAAAATTCCTCGTTACGTACTCGTACGATTCAGTCCTGTTCCTTGACTCGCCTACACCCACTCAGATTGGTCCCTCTGTCACGGATAACAGACCATTGCCATCTCCCCGAACAGTTGCGGCCTTGCGACTGGATATTTAGATGGAAAGATCATTGTTCGTGGTCTTGGGAAAATCCTGCCCGACGCACATGGTCCATTTCCCGCAAGTATCCTCTACGCAGATAGGTTGTCCCTGATGCTCAATGTTAGACGTCCATTTAACAGCATTCAACGTCGGATGATCCGCCCGCTGCAGAGTATGCCAAGCCCAAAATATCCAGCTCGGTCTGGTCCAAGAAAAACAGCAAAGACGGCGATGACGACCCGCTCGATGTACGCAGGCATCTGTCTTGCTTCTCAATGAAATACTTACAATACTACAGGCCGCGGTCCCATCGGATGGTACGGCCACCGACAATTTTGACTATGATCTAGTTGGTGATCATACCCCACCATTGTTCCCGCGATGACACTGCTCGAGGTGTCTTCTTCACCATTCCGAGATACCTCCAACCGGTTTATCTCATGTCATATCTATATCCAGCCCGTCAGATGCCCCAATCATGACTGAAGTGTCTCATCGACCGGAACAAACATCCCAGTCGATGGAAGCGGTCCAACACCCAACGTTCTTGGGGCGGCCAAGAAAAATCGTCCAAGAGTTGGACAAGAGACCAGATACTCGTCAAGCTAATGAGTCCCCCAGTAGTACTGATCCCCAAATCGACTCCCGTCCCTCGGCGATTGCGAGTGCTGCAATTCATGGTTGGCCGACGATGGTTCCGGGCAAGCTTACACCGGTGAGTGTACTTCCTTGATGGGTCGTCGCATATGCTATTGACTGACATAATAGAGAACTGTGTCGGCGCCTCCTGTGACTCTATCGTCCTTTGCGATCGTATGCGGAAACTCATGACACGTTGCAGCGTAGGAAGAAAGGTAAGAAATCACCTCCGAAGTAGCCCTCCACAAACCAGTCAAAGAACAATACTTCTACCAGCGCTCAGAAAACGCATATCAGGCTTTCCGTCACTGGCCAACCGAGCAACGAAGCTTCCACGAGCAGACGAGGTTCCGTGGATTTGAACGAGGGCCATCCCGTGCGTTTTCTTTATCTCGCCGCAGATCGTGTCATGACAACCTACGGTCAATCAGGTGCAAACTACCAACGTCTCATCTCAAGCTGCTACTTCTATCTCCCGCGTAACGGCAAAACTTTTGCTTACATTGTAGACTCGAGGCATCATCAGCAAGAGCCGGGGCACACCACATTCACGATTCGATTCCCTCGATGCGGGTGTTTTGGTGCGTTCACGGGAGATGGAACGCACGAATGTAGGCAGTAATCGCGATCTGTCCGCGTTGGCTGTCGTCTCTTCAGCATTGGTTTGATTTATCGCATTACTGGCACTATAAGCTTGCTATTTCTATGAAGCTAGTTCCCTGCTTTATATAACATGAGCCGCAGAAACTTGCGGTGCAATATCACAATGCTCTTGGAAGGGTGTGGATTGAGATGCGAGCAACATACGCACGAGGGGTCGCGTGTTGCTCGTTCGCATTCCCGTCTTGATCGTTTATAGATGCGACAAGGCGATCCCTTGGCAAAATTTACACCATCAGCCCATCGAATGGCGGCGAGTGGCGTGATAGAGGATGCAAGTATGCGATAACATGGTCGCGTTGACCGTATCCTCTACCCGCCCGCCATACACCATCCCCCATTCGTACATCGGAGGATTCAGGTTATCGCCTCATATGAAAGTGTTGGAATCGCTGGTGGTCAGACTATCGCATGCGATGCATATTCCTTCGTCTCTGATAGCATAAAACGTGCTCAAGCGGTGCTCGTCCATCAAATCACCAAAGTGTTCTAGACCTGGCCGCAACGCACGACTTGAGGCTTGGCGATCAAGGTCCCATGGTCGAGTTCGAGGCGCGATCGGCGCATGTCGTGTCCGTGTCGTTAATTGGACGACCCATGGGACATGACCTTCTCGTAGGTCAGAAACAAAACAAGCGTACAAAGGGCCTGCAAAAAAAAGGTAGCATCGTACGTGAGGGCGGCAACATGCGATGGAAGAGGATTATCAACGATGTGTCGGTCCTGGGTGATGTGGATAAAGCTGGGTAGAGCGCGGTTTCAGTGTTGTGCGTGGAAAAGGGTAGAGCCGTGCACAAGCTGCGATACCAGGAAGGACCATTCTAGGTACGTCTCCGAGGACAAGTTGGGACGAGTGGGTAAGCGCAGCGGTCTTTGGTGGAGTGCAGGCAGAAGCTCGTAAGCAAAGCGGTTCGTACACAAATATTGTGATTCGTTTGGGGAATGCGCATGTCGACGTGAGCGATACGAGTATATAACAGATGGGCGAATGACTGAGCCCAAACATGTGCGCGCACCGGACGCATAGCCCGCATTCGAACCCTAATTTTCGCTTTATATCAAGGACCGTTTGTGAAACTAACTCGGCTCCAAATGTGAATAATTGTGTCGCCGACTTTGAGCCTTGTAACGTCAGAAAAAAGCAATGGACGACATCTACATGCAATCAACAATCTGTCGGAGGGATTGTAACTGTGGCCCGCGTCAGACAAGTACGTTCAAACCGTTGTCCAAGAACGACACACCGATTATCAGTGAAGGCAGGCAACAAAATCAACCGGCGGCGAACAAGGACCCGGATAGGCGCCAAAGCCATGAGGCATCCACGTTGGTTAAAATGAACGTGTGAATGGGAACAACGTTGTTCATCACGAACCAACGGATACTTGGCATTCCAGCTCCTATCATTTGTTGAACATGATGACGGAGACACGTACGTGGCCATTGAGAGCAAGTGTTTGTGGCACTGACAATTTTGCAGGCGAAACAACGTTGCTTGACGCCGGTAGTTCGGTGTGGGCCGTCGCTTTCGACCCCATCGGAGCACATCTTCTGAGTGGGAGTAGAACAGCTGTCCAACGATGGCGTCTTTCAGAAGGTCAAGAGGTGGGAAAGAAAACGGAAGTGAGCATGTATGCGCTTTCTGTGTCGAGAGACCAAAAATGGGTGGTGGGCGGAACAACAGAGGGTGCAATTGTGTGGGATGCGGAGCTCAACGAAGAAGTTATCCAAGTCGAGAACGAAAATTATGTGTTTGTGGTCGACGTGTCCCCCGACTCAACCATGTTCGCGACAGGGACAGACAAGGAAGCAAACATTTGGAGCATTGCGACAGGTCAACGACTCATTGAACTGCATGTCCGCCAAGTCCGCGGAATGAAATTCTCGCCAGACGGAATGCGAATCGCCGTCGCCGCTAGCGAAGGCCCGGTCCGCGTCTTTGACTGTCACGGCGGAGACCTGCTCATCGGAATCGAGACCACCTCTTCTTACCGGTTTGGGATTCCAATTGCATGGTCGACAGATGAACGACGAATTTACACAACATCAAAGGACATGAAAATCAGAATATTTGATGTGTCGACTGGCTCGCAGTTGGCAGAATCCCAGGTCGATGTTGGCGAGTCTCTCGTTCTAGCGCCAAACGGAAAGTTTCTCGCTACCTTTTTGGAAGGAACCATCCTGTTCCTTGACTCGTCCACACTCGCTCAGATTGGTCCATCCATCGAGGACAGTGCAAACGTTTTCTCCATCGCCATTTCTCCGGATAGCAGCCATCTTGCGACTGGACTAGCGGATGGAAAAATAATCGTTCGCGGTCTCAGGAAAATCCTACCTGACATATATGGTCCCTTTTCTGCAAGTATCCTGTGCATATGGGTTGTCACTGATACTCAATCTATTCAACAGCATTCAACATCGGATGGTCTGCCCGCCGCAGATCATGCCGAGGCCGCAAAATCCAGCTCGGTCCAGTCCAGGAAAGACAGCAAAAACAACGTTGACGACCCGCTCGATGTGCGCATCCGTTCTTCTTACTTTCCAACAAAATACTTACAATACTACAGGCCGAGGTGCCACCGGGTGGTGCGGCCGCCGACGACTTTGATTATGATCAGGTTGGTCATCATATTTGACCATTGTTCCCTCACTGATATTGCCCAAGGTGCCTTCTTCGCCCTCGTCTGACCATCCCGAGATACCTCTGGCAGGTTCATCCCACGTTGTATCCCACCGGCCGGAAGCTTCGCTCACGACCACACGATTCGAGGCGTCCCATCACTCCAAACAAACACCGCGGTCGGCGGAAGCGGTCCCACGCGAAACGTTCTTAGGGCGATTAAGAAAAATGATCCAGGGGTCGGACAAGAAGCCAGATAGTCGTCGCGCCAGCGAGCCCCCCAGGAGTACTGATCCCCAAACCGACACCCGTCCCCCGGCGATGGCGAATGCTGCAAACCAAGGACAGTCGACGATGGCTGCAGCAAAACCTAAGCAAGTAAGCCATTCCTCAATGGGTCACGACGCGTCTGACATGTCATGATAGTTCTTCGTCGCTACATCTCCGGTGAATATCTGTTGTCTTTGTGGTTGTATGCAGAAACTCATCACACGTTGCAGCGCATAAAGACCAACAAGAAATCAGGTCGCAAGCCTTCTGTCGTTAGCCAGCCAAAGAATGATGCTTCCACCAGCGTACAGGGTGCTGTGGATTCGACCGAGGTTCGACCGGTGGGTTTCTTTTATGTCGCTCTTGACCATGTTGTGGCAACCTCAGACGCAGGATGCCAATGTCTCATCCCAAACCGCTACAACTGCTGTTCGTGTGATAGTAAGTGTTGTCCACTTTTTTTCGCGCAGTAGACTCAATGGATCGCATCAGCAAGAACCAGCGTACACGACTCTTATGATCAGATTCCCTCGATGCAGGTGTTTCGGTGCAGGTACGCAAGATGGAACGCATGGATAGTTGTCCTCCCATCGTATTACCTTGATTAGCATTCTATCACTCGCTCGAATACTGAAATGCTTGGATGCGAAAACCCTACGCCAACATCAGTCCTAGCAATACATCCTCCATCACTGTCTGTCTAACCTTTGAATGTCTGGCTAATGGGTCCGATCTGGGCGACCATCACTCTGTCATGTATTATCTAGCGACCTTCCGAGAGTTAGGCGAATCATACAATGATACCGTTGAATTGGCAACAATGCGCAGGCTATGTACAAGGGTGCTACCGAATCGGCTGCAATGCACCGAGTAATATACAGAGTGAAAAATGGATCCTAGCAGAACCTGAAAGGGAGAAAGGACTAGAAGGCGGTGTTGCCGGATAGGCTACAATGCACCAAGAATTGACAAAAAAAAATGTAGACGTTAACCCAAAAAAAAGTCGGGAGCAGAGAAACGGAGGACGACAACTGAGGGACGGCGGGAAGAGATGGGGCGATGAGGGAAAAAAAAGTAAAAAAAAAGTAAAACGCGTGCTGTGAAATTGAGCAGAGGATACCACGATCTCAGAATCATAACGCGAGATAAAAGATGAACCAAACCGGTCGCAAAAATTAAACAAATAAAAACTGGGCCAGATGACCTTCTGAATGCTTCTTGAATCCGACGACCTAACGGTGACCGCCCGCGAACTCGACCGCGAAGAAACCGAGTCTCGTCCAAGACATGCCGCAAGTTGGGATGAGAACCTACGTTGAAGAACGAACGTGATTCGACTCTTGCTGTAGCACACCAATGTCCTTTTGATCGTCATCCGTCCTCGAGTCTCTTGAGCACCATCGACGTTGTTCGATTGACCTGGATTCGATATCTCTATCTCGACGTTGACCAATCCGAGAGAGTTGAGCAAAAGGGTCGCCCTCTTCTGACCCCCGTAAAGTTTCCTGTGTCATCGACCTCTTTCGAGTTTCCAACGTCAAAATACCAATCTTGGCATTTTCATCGGCAGATTCGCGTGCATACGCCCAGAGTCTCCTCCGTCGATATTGCGCACTCGGCACCAAACCCTGTCGCAGGGAAAAGTACATTCGTAGCCGCAGAAGACGAAGAGATGCTCATAGTGAGAACACCACATTATCACCACCGCGCGCGCCATCAACTCCGCGCCCTCAATTGGGCAAACTGGAGAGAAGGCAATCTGGCTGTCGCCAATGAAAAACGGAAGAAGGCGATATCACAAAGGAAAAGGAGTAGTATTCAAGTTCGTTGACAGTTTCTGCTCGACATGGGAGGCGCTGGGGTATATGCAAAGAGCGACGAGGCCGTTAAAAAGTGGAATGAGAATCGATGCCGAGTTGTTGAGAGGAAAGACTCAGAGGCATTTTCTGACTACAAGGAGATCGTCAGTGTTTAGAACGCCGAAAAGAGTGTAAAACTCGGAGATTTGGAACGATGAGGGATGACACCAGGAAACGTGACCGTACTCTTGAAGGATCATATCATTCAAGCTAAGGGAAAAGAATGACGTCAGAAATCGAGAGGGTCGAGGATTGGCGTTCGAAGGCTCGTCAATGCTGTCACGAGGTCAAACCATTAGTTCTAGAGTAACTAGATGTATTAGATCATACCCTCAGGCATCCAAGGTCGAAGGATGCGAGGGACTCGTAGGAGAGACCGAGTGCAAGGGATTGAAGGACCTGAGAGAGTCGGAAATTGAGGATATCATCGAGCCGTGACCAGGAACGTCGATGGTTGCTAGACTCATTTCCTGGTAGGTTTCGAACCGGGAATAAGTGTCGAAAGGCAAAGATCGGTCGATTCTTGAATCTTGGGCATTCGAATTGGTCGAGTCCAAGCCGGCAGCAGCCACGAAAGAAAGGAAAAAGGAAAGGAAAAAGGAAAGGAAAGGAACGCGAGCCCCGAACATCTCCACACCGCCCCACCCCCATTCCTCGCCGCTTGCTGCCTCAGACCTGAATATGAGGGGGCACATCGGAACCAGATGTGCCGCACTTTGACGCGATCGCCATGGCTGTCAAGGAACCAAGGCGATCTAGGCCGAGATCAACCACCCCGCCGCGTGCAACATGCTTCCTCTTTCTCAGCATCTCAATCTCCTTCTGGGTCGTCGGATTCCTTGATACCTTTGCATCCTTGTCCAGCGGAGGAATCACCAGCCTTCGTATCCGCGGTGCATCCACACCCGTGTTGGTCGCCGTCGTCTCGGTCCCAGACTGCCGAGATGAAAAGAACGCTCTGGCGATCTCAAATGTACTACGAACCACTGTCCGGACTGATTTGTCACCATTCGTATTCTTGATGGGTCGGGACGATTGGTCCTTGTTCAGATCGTTTGCGATCCGGGCGATCGAAGAGTTACCATCTCTCGAAGAAGAGATCATGGTTTCGTCGCGGACGGCGTGCAACACACCAGAAAGTGGTTCTCCCTTCGTGCCGTTGATCTTGACTGCACCGTCTGATCCGAGGATGTCTGTTGCGTACTCCGAACCTTCGACAGTTGTCCCCAGTGATGACGTGGGCGAAGCAGAAATGGGCTTGCGTGGTCGACACGAATCCTGAGGCGGTGTTCCTGTAATTTGCATCGCGCATTTCGGAGCAACGTCCTCGCCAGAAATCATCGACCGAGTCTTGTCCACACTGACGTCGACGATGATCGTCGACATCGGCGACAAAAAAGAATGCCCTTCTCCGGATGGTAACGGAGATCGAGCGTGGGGATGACAAATCGGCTCAGGGGGTGTGATGGTCCGACCCTCGGCAGACATCCCGGTGAGATCGTCGCTAGCTACATTGGGTCCCTTGAAGTCCACGGTCACGATGCCTGGTACAGCACCAGCTTCGTTATCCTCGATGGGCAGACGAACATCGTTGGGATTATGAGGACAGGTAGCTGAGCCATTGGAAGCACCATTTCTCCCAGAACCCGCCGAAACCCGAATAAAAGCCCGATCAATGCGAACGCGCGGAATACAAGACGGTCGCGGGGGAAGTGAGTTCATGGCCGCAACACGCAACGACCTCGTTGATGCCGGGAACCCTGCGCGTGGCTCTTTGACGAACTTTGGAGTGGCCATCCTCGATTCGTCAGAAGGTGGCACATGACGTAAAGACCGAGTTTTCCGGACACTCGGATTCGTCTTAGATTTCACGGTCAGCACCGACTTGTGCATTGGGTGACGGGACTCGATCCTCGAAACGACAGCTGGAATGGGTTGAGATGTTCCCTCGATTGCACCACCTGCTGGACCCGAAAGTCGTTGGTTGCACAACTTCCGGGGCAAAGACGAGGGTCGCGTCTCCACTGGCTGTTTTGCTAGAGCTGGCAGAGTAGCATACCGCTTCGTCGACAAACTGGTCACCACGAAGGGCCTCGACTTCACAGTCGCCTAGGATACGAACTAACTCTGCTAATCCGACAGAGCATGAATGCAATGCAACGCACGAATTGCGATTCCGGTTCATACTTGATACTCATCGTAGCGTTGACAGTTTGAGACATCGATATTGCTAAGTTCCCGTGTCAGCCGGCAAGGAGTCTTATAGCCTCTGGATGGGAGGCTGACATCTTTCCCGAGCAGCTGACCAGTTGAATCTAGTATGGAATGTGGGTCAAACTCATTTCTGACCGAGTCTACCTATTCAGAATTGGCTTTTTCTTGAGCGAAGGATTTACCACGGTACATTTCCCGGACGGAAGGCGAAGAAACAAATTCAAAACTTCCTTGATTGCGTCCAGACACAGTAGTACAGATCGTAGTACGACGTCTGGAGTACCCTTTGTGAGATAACAAGTAGTCTTCGGATCGTTCAGGTATGAAGCACTCGTACCAAAACCTGCAAGGAGAGTCAAGTTGAGCTCTGACAGACATATGCAAGCTCACCGCCATTTCGGTTGCTGTCTGAGCGTATTTTGCTACCCTAAAGTGTTACTTCCGCATTAGTTTCCGTCTTACCCGACCTTCGATACCCCCTGTTTTCCCTCATTGTAAATATGGAACCTGACCTTTTTCTACACCAGCCACCCGACCTTCGCCATCCCCGCAAAGGTCGAGCATCCCCATGTTGGTAGCTCCATCTTGCCCTTCACGAGTACACACAATCGGGCAAGTCCCGTCAGAAAGGGAGCGTGAGAATGCATATACGGCAAGCGCGCCTTCAGAGAGAGTGGTATCCCCCGAATTGGACCTAGTCGTGGCGGGTCGACTGTACCGAATCGGGGTGGGGGGGTGGTTCAGCAGGCGTGTGCGGGTGTGAGGGGCTAGTTGACTGTACGAGTCGAGAGGAACCGTGAGTGGGATTGGTCGACACGAGTCCGACGATTACTCAGTTGAGTACCCGACACCCTCGTACCCTGCCCCAGTCAAGTAGACATGATCAAATGCTTGGCTATAGTCCACTTCGTAAGGATGTCGAACGCAAAGCAGCAGCGACGTGTCCCAGCTATTGGCAGACAGTTGCCTGAGCACCGTATCCGACAATGAGGAAGTCGGTAGTTCAGGAAACCCGTGTAAAATTACGACAAGCTGTTGAGATACCGATGGTCCGTCGCAGTGTGATGCGTGTTCGTCATGTCTGGATGAATGACTTCCACTCCGATATCATGCTTGGCAATTCGTTGCTTGCGGAATATGTTGTAAATGAAGCCACCCCTTTCTCTTCGAGGTCATCAATACGATGGTTCGACAAATTCATATATGCACTCATCGGGCAGGGAGTCATCGACCAATACTGGAAACTGCAATTCAATCTTGTACGTTTCCAAGAGGGCTCTAATCGAATGTAGACATTGCAACAGGCTCGTGCGTGGAGAGACGGATCCGATGTAGTTTGCGCGATAAGGTAAACTCGGATGGGTGTAAGGAAGTCCTGTATAATCACACGTTCAGCATCCCCGACCATGTATGTAAAACAAAACAAAACGAACCCACTCACCAAAGACAGTTTTCCACTGCAAGTGCCACCATTCCCCCAGGCGTGCACTCGGATTGACCCGGGTAGGCAACCAGAATCAACGGTTCAGGGTGCAATGCTTGGGGAACCGAAGAAAGACGAGGTATACTGGGAGGTCAACGAAATATTTCTTGGTCAGCCTGGCGACGGACATGACAGTAGATGAGAAGAAATACTTAGAGGATGAGGAAGACGTTGCAGTACGTCTTATCACTTTCGTTCGAAACGTGTTTTTGTTTCCCCACACTTGTGATGCTCATCCATGTACAATCTCCTTGACCGGTCTGCGGAGATGGGCTAGCTCACTGACAAGGTTGGTGCTGAGAATGAGTGACCACACGTATAACTTGGATGTACCTTTGGGTGACGAAATTGAGGCCACCATACCGCTTTTCTGCACCAATTCTTCAGTGAATATGACCGTTGCTGTCAGCATTGGAAATGGACTACCGCTCGTTGGCTAAGGAATTGACCATAGTGGAAGATGTCCACCACTATTGTTTGTGTTGTGTTTGGATTACGAAACAACACATCCAAGCGTTCCATCGTCCACATCCACATTGCCCACACCGACGCGTCTAGTTCATGTTGTGGTACCAATTCACGCGTATAAGAGCATCAAAATGTCAGAGTCGTCGATACCCACATTCGACATGTCCACTGTAACAGACCCGAACGTTTCTCCTCAGAGACCTCATACTAATCGTGTTGATTCTGCTTTGCAGAGCACGCCACAGGCAAAAGGTTGCGCCACAATCAGTGAGAACATCAGCGCAGTCGGCGTGAAGTGAGGACCACATTTTGTTTCGTTTTCCATCAACTTACACAAAGCCTTGTCAGAGTATCCAAAATTCGTCCATGGATCACCCGTGACGTCGAAAATCTTGAAGAATGTCCTCTTGACAATATGCTCAAGGACTTTCTCGTGGCTTGCAGTAGCGAGGCGCCAGAGTCGTTCGACGAAGCCCGCAAGACGCGCTTGTTCGAAGAGTGTCTCGAGAAGGTGCTTCCGATCTGCAACGGCGTCGCACAAGCCAAAAATAAGAAAATGAAAGTGAAGTCGTCCAAGATCAAGGAAAACTTGGCAGAATAGTATGTATTAGCTATTTGAGGTTGTAATTAATTCTGATCGGCGAATGTGTAGTGCTGATGCATACAACGAGCACGAAACGAAGTTGTACTCTCTCTTTGTGACTGCAGCTAACGCGGCGCTATTATTCCTCCGGGAGCTCGACGTTGAGGATATTCGAAAGCCTGCTACTAATGACAATGGAATCTGCTTTCAAGTGCATGACCCATTTGCGCTGATGCAAACTCACCAAGGTCAAGCTTCTTGGCGTAAACCAGATGTGGTTGTTGTATCGTTGAAAGATGCCAAGACTGTCATCAGCGATTCGAACAAGTTGAGTGAAGAGAAAATCTTGATCGGAAAAGCAACGGAACGTCCAGAAAAGGCGCTCGGGTGGCGGAGTGTCCGCAGCTTTGTAGAATTCAAGAGATCAACAGGAGAGATGAAACAGCCTCCCAAATCGTATACTTTACATGAATATACCCCACCGAGAGGATGCGAGTATCTCCAAATGAACTTTATGACTGAAGAATTTGACCAGGATGGGGAACCTGCACCGAGTAACGCCAATCGTTCACTGCACCACTCCAAGGACTCCATTTATCGTGAGCCCTGTTTAATAAGTCTGATTTACGATATTAATTCTTGTTCCAGTTCGATCGTCTGTTCGTCAAAAAGTGAAAGCCATGGAAAGGACCTCTGGCTCTCAAGCAGATACAAAACCTCGTAAGTCTTGTTTAATAACTATAGCTCATAATATTAAGCAATTGTTGTTTCAGTTCGAAGGTCTGCTCGTCAAAAATCGAAAGCCACGGCGAGCAATCCAACTAGTCTTAAGCGGACCTCCGACCGTGTTGATGCGGATATGCCTGAATCTCAACCAAATCGCCGAAAGCGAGAGCTCGAGAAAAAAATCCACTCTGTTGTCGTCCAAGGAGGTTACTACGGAGCGGAAATGTTTGCGGCCTACGCCGGTCGTCTACATGTATTGGGATTTATTATCGTCGGTAGGTATTGTCCTTGACTAGAACCATCCGCACATTCACTTACGCATGCTGCCATAGGCGACGTGCTCTACATTTGGTGGTATGACCGACAAGGCGCAATTCAATGCTCTGGATTAAATTTCATTCAAGATCTTCCACGGTTTTTCGTCCTACTTATTGCGATACAACGCTTCGATGATCGAAACTGGGGATTGAATCCAGTCGTCGATCCGGAATTCAGATGTCGGGAATTTTACGAGACGACTATCACCGATGATGCGGGTAAGGAGATGAAGGCCAGACTTTTACTTTCGGATGAAAAAAGGATCTCGCATTTCGGATTAAACTGCCGAGCAACCAACCTATTTTCTGTGGAATGCAAAGATCTCTCCGGGAACAACGATCTCGTAGTAAAGATCTTCTGGGGAGAGGCTTCGCGCACGAGCGAGCCCGATATCCTGAAGAAAGCGGTTGAAATTGCAGAAACGGAACCTGATGTACGCGGACATGTTCCCAATATGCTGTGGCACAAGGTATATGACGATATGTCCACTGCGAAGGTTCGGGAGCGTCTTGGCCTCAAGACGGAGGGAGCCCGTGTGCTCTACATGATCATTTTTCAAAAGTTAAATCCGATAACCGAACTCTTTGGGAAAGAATTTTTGCGGGCCTGGTGGGAGACGGTGAACTGTAGGTCAATTTGGTTTCACGATTTAGTCTAGCTTGTTTACCCTCATACCAAGGCCACCTCGCCCTCTGGAAGAAAGGCCTTTATCATCGAGACATCAGCGCGTCAAATCTGATGTACCGCAAAGACGAGAGCGGGAAAATAGTGGGTGTTCTCAACGATTTCGACTTGGCGTCCGTTGAGAAAATGGCTACTGGAACCGAACGGACGGGCACGGTCCCTTTCATGGCGATTGAACTCCTCGAAGACCCTGGACTCCAAGGCAAAATAAAACACTCGTACGAGCATGATGCCGAGTCATTCATTTGGGTCTTGATCTGGATCGCCCTTCGGTATGACGAAGGCAAGCTTCGCAAATCGACGCGCGGTCGACCATTAGACGAATGGCTGACAGTAGACGCTGCCGGGTGCCTGAAAGAAAAGATTGCGTTTTTACATCGCAATTGGCGGCACTTCGAAGCTGGTACAGGTCATCGGTGGAATTGGAGATTGGCGATATTGTGCATGGATGAGTTGAGGAAGAGGATCAGTGGCAGCGAACATAACAATAGATCTGGCAACGAACCCGATTACAAACCTGGAGATAAACTTCATCGGCTTGATGAACTGGATGACAAGGAGGACAACGAAAAAGGCCACGAAACTCGGGATGCCATTCCACCTCTGGACGTCGCTACAGCGTTTGAAACGCTTCTGGACCGTCCGTTCGACCGGTACTTACAGGAGAGAAGCTAGTGCCATAACTCTTCAGGCTCTTCGGGGTCACTTCGAATCTGTTCGTTAACGCAACATAGTACTTGTCATAAACTGCCTTGTTCCGATATTACTTGTAATCGTAGCACTCTATGGCCTGTAGTCTGAAATATATAGGTCATATCCAGATTGTCCTTAATGCATTTATGTTTTATGACTGGATTAAATTGAAACGGGTTTGTTCTCGCGTCACGTCCAGATTTTGAACGGAATAACAAGGGTAGTAGGGTAGTTAACGACGTTGAGACCGCACGTACCACCTGGTTCTTATCGAGACCTTAGGCCTGGTAGCAAGGCCGTCGCAGCGCCACGATCCGGAGAATATAATTCGAGGGTCGTGTTCCGCACACGACAGTCCCTACCTCCGTTGACCACTTCTACACGCTAGGGTGACGATGCAAGGGATCGCCTGCGACAAACTACAGGACGACACCAGACACTTCGTGCGTGCGTTACTCGCATTTTAACTACACCTCTCACGATATTGGTGCTACTTTCCGGATTTTACAAATATCGTAGACACACTGCGAGTTTACTGGTCTCCTGGCGTTGATGCCAACTACCCTTGGGGGAACTACACGAGTGGACATCGGCCAAAAAATTATGAAATGCTTGCCAAGGCGCCAATGCGGCAGCGTCTTATTGCTACATTTTGTCTGTTCTGTTCGCTCGACAGCTGGTCTGGCCGTGCACCTATACCCATACTTCTCGGAAAAAAAAAAGAATCATTTAGCACTCCCACCGTCCCTTGTACAAATCGTCCGCTCCGAACTGGATCCTCTGTAGTGGTCCAAGTGCTCGAGTCAAAAAGGGAATGGTATGTATACGCAGGACAAGGCTGCTCTGTGTACGTCTCCACGGGCGGGCTGTGACGAGCGGGCGAGCGCAAGGTCTCTGGACCCATGGAGTATGTGGAGAGGGTCAGAAACAGGGAGTTGGCCTGTTGTAATGTCAGGCGATCAGCGGAATTCATTCTAGGGCGCACATGTTGATGATGGATCGAGCACTGCGAGCCTCCGTGTTTTAATTCTAGACATAATTGGTGGACGAACAAACGAGTGGGTGGAAACGCATATGCGTACCGTTAGGCGCAGCCCGCATCCGAATCCTCATTTTCGCTTTATATCAAAGATCATTTGCGAAATCCGTTGTCTTCTAACTCGGCTCCAAAAGTGAACCATGTCGCCGACTTTGAGCCTTGTGACGTCAGAAGAAAGCAGTGGACGACGTCCACGTCCGGCCAATGACCGTATTGAAGGGATCAAAACTGTGGGTCACATCAGACAAGTACGTTCGAATTGTTGTCCAAGAACAGCACACCAATTATCAATGACGGCGGGCGACAAAATCAACTGGTGGCAAACAAGGACCCGGATAGGCACCAAAGCCATGAAGCGTCCACGTTAGCCAAAATTGAACGTGTGAATGGCAACAACGTCATTCACCACGAGCCAACGGATACCTGCCATTCCGGCTCCTATCATTTGTTGAACACCGGTGAAAAAAAAATGACGACGGAGACACGTACGTGGCTATTGTGAGCAAGTATTTGCGGCACTGACAATTTTGCAGGCGAAACAATATCGCTTGACGCTGGTAGTTGGGTGTGGGCCGTCGCTTTCGACCCCGTCGGAGCACATCTTCTGAGTGGGAGTGACGACGCTGTCCAACGATGGCGCCTTTCAGAAGGTCAAGAGGTGGGAAAGAAAACGAAAGTGGTCATGAACTCGCTTTCTGTGTCGAGGGATCAAAAGTGGGTGGTGTGCGGAACAAACGAAGGTGCAATTGTGTGGGATGCGGAGCTCAACAGAGAAGTTATCCGAGTCAAGAATGGAAAATTGGTGCGTGCAGTCGACGTGTCCCCCGACTCGACCACGTTCGCAACAGGAACAGAGGAGGAAGCGAATATTTGGAGCATTGCGACGGGCCAACAACTAGTTGAGCTGCATGTCCGTGCGGTCCGTGGAGTGAAATTCTCACCAGATGGAAAACAAATCATCACTGCCTCCAGCAAAGGCCCGATCCACGTCTTTGACAGTCACAGCGGAGACTCGCTCATCGAAATCAAGACCGACTCATCGGATTACTTTGCGACTCCAATTGCATGGTCGACGGACGGACGACGAATCTTTTCAACTTCGGATGACAAGAAAATCAGGATATTTGACGTGTTGACTGGCTCGCAGTTGGCGGAATCCCAGATCGATGCTGACGATTCTCTTGCTCTAGCGCCAAATGGAAAGTTCCTTGCTACCTATTTGGATGGAACCATCCTGTTCCTTGATTCGACCACACTTGCTCAGATTGGTCCATCCATCGAGGACAGTGCACGGATTTACTCCATCGCCATTTCTCCGGATAGTGGCCACCTTGCGACTGGACAAACAAATGGAAAAATCACTGTTCGCAGTCTCTGGAAAATCCTACCTGACACCTATTGTCCCTTTTCCGCAAGTATCCTGTACATATGGGTTGTCACTGATACTCAATATATTCAACAGCATTCAACATTGGATGATCTGCCCGCAGAAGAGCGTGCCGAGGCCGCAAAATCCAGCTCGGTCCGGTCCAGGAAAGACGGAAAAAACGACGTTGATGACCCACTCGATGTGTGCATTCATTCTTCTCACTTTTCAACAAAATACTTACAATACTACAGGCCGAGGTGCTACTGGATGGCGCGGCCGCCGACGACTTTGATTATGATCAAGTTGGTACATCATATTCGTTCATCGTTCCCGAACTAACATTGCCCAAGGTGCCTTCTTCACCCTCGTCTGACCATCCCGGGATACCTCCGGCCGGTTCATCCCACGTTGTATTCCACCCGTCAGAAGCTCCGCTCATGACCACGCCATCGGAGGCATCCCATCACCCGAAACAACCATCCCAGTCGGCGGAAGCGGCCCCACGCCAAACGTTCTTAGGGCGATTAAGAAAAGCGACGCAAATGTCGGACAAGAGACTAGATGCTCATCACGCCAGCGAGTTGCCCAGGAGTGCAAATCAGGGTCTGTCAATAATGGCCGCAGCAAGTCCCAAGCAAGTAAGTCGTTCCTTAATGGGTCACGATGCGTCTGACAGGTCATGATAGTTCTCCGTCGCTACATCTCCGGTAAATATCTGTTCTCTTTGTGGTTGTACGCGGAAACTCATCACAAGTTACAGCGCATGAAGACCGACGAGAAATCGGGTCGCAAGCCTTCTGTCGTTAGCCAACCAAAGAGCGAAGTTTCCACCAGCGGGGAGGGTGCTGTGGATTCAACCGAGGCTCGACCGGTGAGTTTCTTTTACGTCACTCTTGACCATGTTGTGACGACCTCAGATGCAGGATGCCAACGTCTCATCCCAACCCATTACTACTACTGTTCGTGTGATAGTAAGCGTTGTCCACTTTTTCTCGCGCAGTATACTCAATGGATCGCATCAGCAAGAACCAGCATACACGACGCTTATGATCAGATTCCCTCGATGTAGGTGTTTCGGCGCGTGTACGCAAGATGGAACGCATGGATAGTCATCTCCAATCGTATCATCATCTCCGCCTAGTAGTTCGAGCCTTGATTAGCGTTCTATTAGTCGCGTGAATACCGAGACCGATCGGATAGGAGAGCCCTGGGCCAACATTAACTCTACTAATACATTCTTTACCATCGTCCGTACCAACTCTGAGCAGAGCCAATGCGGCACTAGGTCAAGTTCCGCTTGCTCGAGGTTTGTTCACAAACATTCCCCCGCATCGAAATGTCTAGCTAATGGGTCAGATCTGGGCGACCATGACAACCTCTAAAATCCGAGGTTTCACCCCCAAATATTTGACAGGAAGGAAAAGTATGCCAGGAGGTACGAGTCAAACGAGCGGCGCCGAGTAATGTCATGCGCATATATGTACCGCACGTTCTCCGGTCGCTCGTCCACGTTTCCGTTTTCTCGTTCGTTTGTTCAAATGATCCTGCAAATCTGACAAGACGAAGTACACAAAACGAACGACAAGCAATCACCGGGTTCAAACGCACGTCGCCCAGAGGGGGGGTATTGACGATGGTCACATTTGTGGGGGGAATGGGGAGGGGTATCGACAACTTCTCCAAATTCGTCTGCATGATCTGGTCGTGGCGAGCAGCGTGACAGACCGTACGCGTCGAGTCATGCAGTGATGCATGGGATGTAGGACAAACGGTCCCGTGGTCGAGTCCGAGGCGCGATCGGTGCGTGTCGTGTCCGTGTCGTTGACTGGACGATCCGTGGGACATGACCTTGCAAGTCAGAAACAAAACAAGCGTACAAAGGGCCCGCAAAAGAAGGTAGCATCGTACGTGAAGACGCCAACATGCGATGGAAGAGGATTATCGACGAGGTGTCGGTCTTGGGTGATATGGGTAAAGCTGGGTAGAGCGCGGTTTCAGGGTTGTGCGTGGAAAAGGGTAGAGCCGTGCACAAGCTGCGATACCAGGGAGGACCATTCTAGGTACGTCTCCGAGGACAAGTTGGGACGAGTGGGTAAGCGCAGCGGTCTTTGGTGTGGTGGAGTGCAGGCAGAGGCTCGTAAGCAAAGCGGTTCGTACACAAATATTGTGATTCGTTTGGGGAATGCGCATGTTGACGTGGGCGATACGAGTATATAACAGGTGAGGGAATGACTGAGCTCAAATATATGCGCGCACCGGACGCATAGTCCGCATTCGAATCCTGATTTTCGCTTTATATCAAGGACTGTTTGTGAAGCCAACTCGGCTCGAAAAATGAATAACCGTGTCGCCAACTTTGAGCCTTGTAATGTCGGAAAAAAGCGATGGGCGACGTCTACATGCAATCAACGAATCTATCGGAGGGATCGTAACCGTGGTCCGCGTCAGACAAGTGCGTTCAAATCGTTGTCCAAGAACGACACACCGACTATCAATGAAGGCAGGCAACAAAACCAACTGGCGGCGAACAAGGACCCGGATAAGCGCCAAAGCCGTGAAGCGTCCACGTTGGTCAAAATGAACGTGTGAATGGCAACAGCGTTGGTCATCACGAACCAACGGATACCTGGCATTCCAGCTCCTATCATTTGTTGAACATGACGACGGAGACACGTACGTGGCCATTGTGAGCAAGTGTTTGTGGCACTAACAATTTTGCAGGCGAAACAGTGTTGCTTCACACCGGTAGTTCGGTGTGGGCCGTCGCTTTCGACACCATTGGAGCACATCTTCTGAGTGGGAGTTCGGACACTGTCCAACGATGGCGTCTTTCGGATGGTAAAGAGGTGGGAAAGAAAACGAAAGTGAACGTGAATGCGCTTTCCGTGTCGAGGGATCAAAAGTGGGTGGTGGGCGGAACAAGAGAGGGTGCAATCGTGTGGGACGTGGAACTCAATGAAGAAGTCATCCGAGTCGAGAATGGAAATGACGTAGTGGCGGTCGACGTGTCCCCTGACTCGACCACGTTCGCGACAGGGACAGAAAAGGAAGCAAACATTCGGAGTATTGCGACGGGCCAGCGACTTGTAGGACCACTCGACGGAGTCCGCGGAATAAAATTCTCGCCGGACGGAAAACAGATTGCCACCGCCACCACAGAAGGCCCGATCCGCGTCTTTGACTGTCGTAGCGGAGACCTGCTCATTGGAATCGAGACCACCTCTTCTGACCGGTTTGGAATTCCAATTGCATGGTCATCGACAGACCGACGGCAAATTTACACAATATCAAACGACAAGAAAATCCGGATATTTGACGTGTCTACTGGCTCACAGTTGGCAGAATCCCAGGTCGATGCTGATGAGTCTCTTGCTCTAGCGCCAAATGGAAAATTCCTTGCCACCTACTCTGGCCATTCCATCCTGTTCCTCGACTCGATCACACTTGCTCAAATTGGTCCATCCATCGAGGACAGCAGACTGATTTACTCCATCGACATTTCTCCGGATAGTAGCCATCTTGCGACTGGACAAAGAAATGGAAAAATCACTGTTCGCGGTCTTGGGGAAATCCTACCTGACACATATGGTCCCTTTTTCGCAAGTATCCTGTGCATATGGGCTACCACTGACACTCAACATTTGACATCTATTCAACAGCATTCAACATCGGATGATCTGCCCGCCGCAGAGCATGCCGAGGCCGCAAAATCCAGCTCTGTCCGGTCCTGGAAAGACGGCGAAAATGACGTTGGCGACCCACTCGACGTACCAATCCATTCTTCTCACTTTTCAACAAAATACTTACAATATTACAGGCCGAGGCCCTACCGGGTGGTGCGGCCGCCGACGACTTTGATTATGATCAAGTTGGTCATTGTATTTCATCATTGTTTTCCGCGCTGACTTGCCCAAGGTGCCCTCTTCACCTTCGTCTGACCATCCTGAGATACCTCCGGCCAGTTCATCCTACGCTGTATTCCACCCATCAGAAGCTTCGCTCACGACCGCGCCATTTGAGGCGTTCCATCACCCAGAAAAATCATCCCAGTCGGTGGAAGCGGTCCCACGCCAAACGTTCTTAGGGCGACTAAGAAAAATGATGCAAAGGTCGGACAAGAGACTAGATACTACAAACCAGGATCAGTCGACGATGGCTGCAGCGAAACCCAAGCAAGTAAGTCGTTCTTCAATAAGTCACGACACGTCTGACAGGCCATGATAGTTCTCCGTCGCTACGTCTCCGGTGAATATCTGTTCTCTTTGTGGTTGTATGCAGAAACTCATCACACGTTGCAGCGCATGAAAACCAACAAGAAATCGGATTACAAGCCTTCTGTCGTTAGCCAGCCAAATGGCGAAGCTTCCACCAGCGAGCAGGGTGCTGTGGATTCAACCGAGGCTCCTCCGGTGGGTTTCTTTTATGTCACTCTTGACCAAGTTGTGACGACCTCAGATGCAGGATGCCAATGTTTCATCCCAAACCGCTACTACTGCTGTTCGTGTAATAGTAAGCGTTGTCCACTTTTTCTCGCGCAGTAGACTCAATGGATCGCATCAGCAAGAACCAGCATACACGACGCTTATGATCAGATTCCCTCGATGTAGGTGTTTCGGCGCAGGTACGCAGGATGGAACGCATGGATAGTCATCCCCGATCGTGTTATCGTTTCCGCCTAGTAGTTCAAGCCTTGATTAGCATTCTATTTATTACTCGCTCAAATACTGAGACTGATCGGATGCGAGAGCCCTTAGGCCAACATTAACTCTACCAATACATCCTCCATCATTGTCTTTACTAAATTTTGAACGTCCGACTAATGGGTCAGATCTTGGCAACTGTCACTCACATTATCTAATGACCTTCCGAGAGGCAGGCGAATCATACGATGATACCATTGAATTGGCAATAATACGCAGGCTATGTACAAGGGTGCTACCGAATCGGCTGCAATGCACCAAGTGATATACAGAGAGAAAAAATGGATCCTAGCAGAACCTGAAAGGGAGAAAGGACTAGAAGGCGGTACTGCCAGATAGGCTACAATGTACCGAGAATTAACAAAAAAAACGTAGACGTTAACCCAAAAAAAAAGTCGGGAACAGAGAAATGGAGAGCGGGAAACGAGGGACGGCCGGGAGAGGGGGGGCGATAGAGGGGGGGGAGTAAAAAGTAAAACGCGTACTGTGAAATTGAGCAGAGCATACCACGGTCTCAGAATACACAAGATAAAAGATGAACCAAACCAGCCACAAAAATTACTATAAACAAATAAAGACTGAGCCAGATGACCTTCCGAATACTTCTTGAATCCGACGACCTAACGGTAAGTGGACGATCAAGGAAAAGACCACCTGCGAACTTGACCGCGAAGAAATCGAGCCTCGTCCGAGACATGTCGCGGGTTGCTACGTTGAAGAACGGACGACTCTTGCTGTAGCACACCAATGTCTTGTTGATCCGCCGTCCGTCCTCGAGTCTCTTGAGCACCATCGACCTTGTCCGACTGGCCTGCATTCAATATCCGTACCGCGATGTTGACTAATTCGAGAGAGTCGGATCGCCCTCTTCTGATCCCCGTAAAGTTTCCTGTGTCATCGACCTCTTCCGAGTTTTCAACGTCGAAATACCAATCTCGGCCTTTTCATCGGCAGATTCGCGTGCATACGCCCAGAATCTCCTCCGTCGATATCGCGCACTCGGCACCAATCCTTGTCGCAGGGAAAAGCACATTCATAGCCGCAGAGGACGAAAATATGCTCATAGCGAGAACACCACATTGTCACCACCGCGCGCGCCATCAACTCCGCGCCCTCAATTGGGCACACTGGAGAGAAGGCAATCTGGCCGTCGCCAATGAAAAACGGGAGTAGTGTTCAAGTTCGCTGGCAGTTTCTGCTCGATATGGGAGGTGCTGGGGTATATGCAAAGAGCGACGAGGTCGTTAAAAAGTGGAATGAGAATCGATGCCGAGTTGTTGAGAGGAAAGGCTCAGAGGCAGTTTTGACTACGAGGAGATCGTCGGTGTTTAGAACGCCGAAAAGAGTGTAAAACTCGGAGATTGGGAACAGTGAGGGATGACACCAGGAAACGTGACCGTACTCTTGAAGGATCATATCATCCGAGCCAAGGGAAAAGAATGACGTCAGAATTCGGGAGGGTCGAGGATTGGCGTTCGAGGGCTCGTCAATGCTGTCACGAGGTCAAACCATTAGTTCAAGAGTAACTAGATGTATTAGATCATACCCTCAGGCGTCCAAGGTCCGAAGGATGCGAGGGACTCGTAGGAGAGACCGAGTGCAAGGGATTGAAGGACCTGGGAGAGTCGGAAATTGCGGATAGGTCATCGAGCTGTGGCCAGGAACGTCGATGATGCTGAATTCGTTTCTGGGTAGGGTTCGAACCAGGAGTAGTGTCGAAAGGCAAAGATCGGTCGATTCTTGAGTCTTGGGCATTCGAATTGGTCGAGTCCAAGCCGGCAGTAGCCACGAAAGAAAGAAAAAAGCAAAGGAAAAAGGAAAGGAAAGGAACGCGAGCCCCGAACATCGTCACACCGCCCCACCCCCACTCCTCGCCGCTCGCTGCCTCACACCTGACTATGACGGGGCACATCGGAACCAGACGTGGCACACTTTGACGCGATCGCCATGGCTGTTAGGGAACCAAGGCGATCTAGGCTGGGATCAACCACCTCGCCGCGTGCAACATGCTTCCTCTTTCTCAGCATCTCAATCTCCATCTGGGTCGTCGGACTCCTTGAGGCCTTTGCATCCTTGTCCAGCGGAGGAATCACCAGCCTTCGTATCCGTGGTGCATCCATACCCGTGTTGGTCGCCGTCGTCTCGGTTCCAGACTGCCGAGATGAAAAAAACGTTCTGGTGATCTCAAATGCACTACGGGCCACTGTCCGGGCTGTAATTTGCATCGCGCATTTCGGAGCAACGTCCTCGCCAGAAATCGTCGACCGGGTCTTGTCTACACTGACGTCGACGATGATCGTCGACACCGGCGACAAAAAAGAATGCCCTTCTCCAGATGGTAACGGAGATCGAGCGTGGGGATGGCAAATTGGCTCAGGGGGTATGGTGGTCTGGCCCTTGGCAGACATCCCGGTGAGATCGTCGCTAGCTACATTGGATCCCCTGAAGTTCACGGTCACGACGCCCGGTACAAAACCAGCTTCGTTATCTTCTACGGGCAGATGGACATCGCTGGGATTACGAGAACCGGTAACTGAGCCATTGGAAGCACCATTTCTCCCAGAACCCGCCGAAACCTGAATAGAGGCTCGATCAATGCGGACACGCGGAATACAGGATGGTCGCGGGGGAAGTGAGTCCATGGTCGCAACACGCGACGACCTCGCCAGTGCAGGGCACCCTGCGCGCAACCCTTTGACGAACTTTGGAGTAACCATCCTCGATTCGCCAGAAGGTGGCACATGATGTAAAGACTGAGTCTTCCGGACACTTGGATTCGTCTTGGGTTCCACGGTCAGCACTGACTTGTGCATTGGGTGACGGAAATCGACCCTCGAAACGATAGCTGGAATAGGTTGAGATGTTCCCTCGATTGCACCACCTGCTGGGCCCGAAAGTCGTTCGTTGCACAACTTCCGGGGCAAAGACGAGGGCCGCGCCTCCACTGGCTGTTTTTCTGGAGCTGGCGGAGTAGCATACCGCTTCGTCGACAAACTGGTCACCACGAAGGGACTCGACTTCACAGTCGCCTAGGATACGAATTAGCTCTGCTAATCTGACAGACCATGAATGCAATGCAACGCACGAATTGCGATTTCGGTTCATACTTGATGCCCATCGTGGCGTTGACAATTCGAGACATCGATGTTGCTAAGTTCCCGTGTCAACCGGCAAGGAGTATTATAGCCTCTGGATGGGAGGCTGACATCGTTCCCGAGCGGCTGACTAGTTGAATCTACCACGGAACGTGGGTCGAACTTATTTCTGACCGAGTCTCCTTATGCTCTTGCTTGAGCGAAGGATTTACCAAGGTACGTTTCCCAGACAGAGGGTGAAGAAACGAATTCAATGTATCCTTGATTGCATCCAGACATAGTAGTACAGTTCGTCGTACGACGTTCGGAGTATCCCCTGTGAGATAACAAGTAGTCCTTGGTCAGGTGTGAAGCACTCGTATCAAAATCTGCAAGAAGAGTTAAGTTGAGCTCTGACAGATACATGCAAGCTCACCGCCATTTCAATTGCTGTCTGAGCGCATTTTGCTACCCCAAAGTGTTATATCTGTGACTTCCGCATTGCTTTCCCTCATTGTAAATATAGAACCTGACCTTTTTCTACACCATATCGGTAGCTCCATCTTGCCCTTCACGAGTACACATAATCGAGCAAGAAGTCCCGTCAGAAAGGGAGTGAAAATATGCATATACGGCGAGTGCGCGTTCAGAGAGAGTGGTATCCCCCGAGTTAGTCCTAGTCCGTGGCAGGTCGATTGTGCCGAATCGAGGAGTGGTTCAGCAGGCGTGTGCGGGAGTGAAAGGCTCGTTGACTGTACGGGTCGAGAGGAACCGTGGGTGGAGCACCATTCGATGATGATTCGTCACTCACACTTTCGTTTCACGGAGGTTTCGGACTATTCACAGACAATATGGCAGCCAGGCGCAGCGATAAGCGCCGGTTGCAACACATGCACCCTGTGACAACGATGATGTGGAATTGCCTGAATCCGCAGACCGCCAACACTTGTCTGGTTCCACATGTAAACATGGCAGGTGGCTGGTCGTGGAAACAGGCATGACATCCGGACGTCTGTTGAGTGTGACGTATGCATCGCTGACTTTCAGCTGAGAAGAGAAACTCGACGAGACAGGTTGGTACAGTCAACATCCTCATAACCCATACCCCTCGGTTTGGGTCACAAGGTATGGGTTACAAGGAAGTATGGGGTTT